>JANSTV010106600.1:0-19219 GCA_027564135.1 Lestremia cinerea
CAACTCTTTCCAGTCCGCCAACTAGTGCGCACAGTGCTATTGAAGTGATCGACGAACGTAGTCGATTCCCATTATTAAGCGCACAATCAACCAATAATGAATTAACACAAGTCCCGCCCCCATCCCCCACTTTCCAATCAGATAATGCATATTTATTAGACGATAGTACAAATAGATTACACTCGGTGGCCGATCAAGAGCGACCAGACGATTATTCGTTGTATGATGATGGCCAGCAAACAATGCCAAGAATCACAGCCGTCACAGCAAATACCATCAATACGACGACGCAATCGACAAATCCATTTAAATCTAAAAAGTTCATTAAAGGTAAATCCAATGGGCAATCACAGTTTTTTTTTTCGTCCCCTTCTTTTTGGGGATTTCTCTTTTGGTTTATTTTCTTGTAGAATTCGTGTCATGTTTGATTTCGGTGTTCTTCGTACCACAAATCTCCTTCTCTACACGTAAATCGCTCTGTCTATCTCTGTTTATCTGCTAATTGCCGATCACCGCATACATATATGTACATAGACAGACACACGCACACATTGATACACCACATGTACACACGCTCTGCCAGCCAGTTGCAGGGGTCTACAGCAGCCCATCATCACTCAAAAACAAAAACAAAACACGAACAAAATTGATGTTCGACCCGACTTGTATGCCAACACACCCTCAAACACCACGCACCGACACAATTACAATCAAACGCAATCAATTTTGTCTTGTTTTTTTCTCTCTCTTTCTCACATTTTATTTTTCTTTCTTCCGTTTTCGTATTTTATTCGATTCGATTTCCCGTTTTCTTTTTTGTAACATTTCCTCCATTTTCTGTTGTGCCATTTCTTTTTCGTTTTGATAACGGCAAAAAGTGCCGTTAAACTCCACTTGATTTGTGATTAATGAAAATGATAGATCTTGCAGACCTTTCGCTTCAACAGCAAATCACCCATTTGTTGTTGTGTCATTATTGTCAATAAGTATTTTTCAACATGTTTTTTTCCAGTCCGTTTGTTTGTGGAAGGGCTAGGAGGGGTGTCATGTCGAACATGCTTGCGATTCATTAGATTACGTGGTGATGCGAAAGCGAAGCGAATTTCCGCCCCAGACATGACGCCTCGCCCACCCACCTCCAAGTGATTCCATTTCGAGTCATCTTGTAATTGCTTTGCTTCATCTTGTTTTTCATCTTGAATTGGCTTTATGGTTTTAGCAAATTTGACGGTTTTCGTTTTGACCGAGTCAATAAGGATGAACATTTCCGGGAGACAGCGGGCTTTCCGGGCGGAAATGATCGTCTCGATTGAGCTCACTGCGCGACGAATGCTAAATCAATCAACTAATTTCGTTTCGTTCTTTTGCCCCTCCCCCTGAATCACTTCAATAGGATCCATTGAAGAGCACGAGTACTTTGGCGAGGTGTTGCTTGGCATCGAACAGGTCATTCAGAATCATTTGCGTGAAGTTCAGGATAAATTTCAAGATCGCTTCCAAAGCCTTGAATTCGAGATAAAATATCGTGATGATGTCATCACCAGATTGCAGACCCGCATTATTGAGTTGGAAGAGGTGAATCCAAGGCCACCTTCGATCAATCGATTACTGGTGGGCAGCAGTGGGAGCACTGCATCGTCGGGGGAGATTCCTTTTGAGGTGAGTTTTCGAATCGATGAGGTGAATGTGGGTGGAGGATCGTTAATCTTGGTGTGTTTTCCAGCGAGGTGATTCAGTGGATACGATTTTCGCGACATCCCCACCACTGGATGGAGAACGAGCTCGAGCCAAAATCAAATCGAAAAAGCGTAATTCACCGCGTCGACGAGCATTGGAGCAGCGTGATGAAAGTACCGATCAGGAGAATTCGCTGTCGCAAGGAGCCTCCGGAGTGATATATCAACCGCATCGCGATAGCTTGGGCGGAGGGGTGTTCGTTTCGAATTTGACGGGGAATATTACGCATATGCCCGAATCAGTTATTGTCAACATTGGAAATAGTTCCAGTTGTTATTCTAGTTCAAGTGAGTCGCACGTTGACGAAGAGGAGGTGATCGAAGAGGAGGAGGGCGAGGAGAATGCTGAGGAGAATGAAGAGGAGCTGGAGGAGGAGGAGGATGATGAAGGAGAGGAACTGCACTGTGACGATTGGGAGATACGAATGCTGGCGGCCGAGCTACATCGTCGCGAGAGCAAGCGAGATGATACAATTTCGGAGGCAGTCAGTGATGGTGCAGAAGAGCGAAGCGGCCTGTTGAGACGACGAACGCCCCATCAACGTGACGACACCATCGAATCAGACACCGAATACAGTGAAGCGGAAAGTGAAATATTGACGAGACCGCGTGCCGCCAGTTTGGATCAGCATAATTTACGGCGACACACCACTAGAGGCGTTTTCAAAGCCATGAGCTTTGACAGAGACAAAGATCGTCTTTGATTACATTATTGTGAAATTTGTATATACGCAAGTGTTAGCACTTGAATTCGAACCGAATTTTGATTTGGAATTGTCTGTCACAAAACCAAATTGATGCATATTTCCAATGGAATGTATTGTTATTGCAATTGAGCGTTCATTTTTTTATTCGATAATTGATTGTGGTCAGAATTTTGTTTATGATTTTTTTTTCATAATTTTCCTCGTTTTTGTTTTATTTCTTTGCCGTTTCAAGTCATTGTTTTAGATATTCTCTCTGATAATTTTTGGAGGAATGTGAATGAAGGTGGGAAAGTCGATGATTCTACAGACAATTAAGTTCCTAACGTCGATTCTTATCAACATCCAAGCCTGTTACGTTAATTGAGGTTGGATTTCGAATTTTACCCTCGATTAGGTCTTTTGTCCGAAATTTTTAGGTCTTTTGTTAATTAATTTGTTCGTTGCTTGAAATCGGTGACATTTCGTTCAAAATTATTAGGTATTTTTTCGAAATTTTTAGGTCTTTTGTTTTAATTTGTTTAGGTCTTTTGTTCAAAATTAATCGGTTTTTCCTTCAAAATCATTAGGTCTTGTGTTCGAAACCATTAAAATGTTCGAAAATTAAATTTTCATTTGCTTCGATTTATTCTCGAGAAACCCCAAAATTTAAATTTAATACTATTTAAGATTTAGAATTATTAACAGTACACAACCATCATTACCACCACCACCACCACCACCACAACCACCAGAACATCCGCATCCATGAAAATAAATATAAATATATATTGAAATTGAAATTGAAATTGAACAAGAATAAAAAAAAAGAAAAATTAATAATAATTAAGAATGTAAAATTATAAATGACAAAGTTGGACGTAACCAATTTCACTCAACCGATATGCTTTAATTAACAATTAAATTGAAAGTAATTTACATTGAATTTCAACTCTACTAAAATCAACACTCTGAATTGTCTCCGGACAAGTCGATGGTAACTTAACTTAATAGAATAAATTGAATGAAAAATATGACAACAACATCCCAATAATGAAATGAAAAATACCAGCAGATAAAATTATAGAAAACGAATTATTGATTTATAGTTTATATTTATTGAGAGATTCAGACAAATTTTATTATTTTGTTACCAGAATGAAAATTTCAAATTGAATTTAGGTTTAGACATTGTAATTAACAGATTTAAAATTTAATGAAAATTATAACAAAAACCAATTATTATTAAAGACAATTTCAAATTGACTGATTTGCTTTCATTTCGAGGCTAACCGTCTCGGACCTAACTCGACACTGGAACAAAGCTCAACGACTCTTTGCCTCACTCTCAATCTCAGACCATCAACGATTAGATGTCGTCAAAGGAGAAGCGTCGCCGTCTCTTTGATGTTTCGTCTGATTCGAGAATCCGCCCGACTCGCTTCACGCCCGATCGCAACCGAGTCATCATATAGTTGTCCACTTGCCCGCAAATCGACAGGAATCGCATGAATTTGTCCATATTTCTGCTCGCTCGCTCGGCACGTTCCTCGCTGGTCTCTTGCTGGAGCATTTCGATGAGGGACTTCTGTCGTGGACTAGGTGTGATTGGACCGAACAGACCCGTTTTCTCATCGCCGATGGCACGTTTGATGGTTCGCCGAGAGTCGCCTTTCGAATCGTTAATGGTCACTTGTTTTGCGACAGTTCTCTTGTCATTCGTTCTGATGAGGAGCTTCGATTTGATTGGAACGGGCGAGAGCGATGTTGCTACGATTTCGTTGGATAGGTTGGGCGTGTCTGGAGTCTCTGGAATTGGAGCAGCAGTTTGCTCGATGCCTTCTTCAACGTCTTCCTCTGACTTTTCTTCTAAATTTGGATTTGGGGTTGTCTCTCCCTCACTGCTGTCGTCTTCTGGCTCTTCGGTCGTCGATATTGCTACCAGATCATCGTCGTCTTCCGCTGACTCGTCTGCCATGGCTTCCGGTGTGGAGGTTGGTGAATTCAGAACCTCCGTTGCTTCAGTTCCAAGACTCACTTCGGGCATAAAAGTTGTTTCTCCTGAGACTTCCTCCGAGCTTCCGTCAACGAATGCAATCTCGTTTGAGAGATCCGCAGCGGGTGTGCTCTGTTCGCCCTCACCCAAGAGCTCATCAGTCGTGACATCAACAATCATCGTTGTTGCTTCTTGTTCATCGTTCGTTTCATCGCGATATGTTGAAGTGACAGATGAGGGAGTTGTGGATGGGCCTATTGGTGGAAGTGTTGTTGCTTCAATTGGAGCCAACGGAGTATTGCTTGGCGTCTCAGGAGCTGATGCCATGGGAGTTGTGGGATGAATTATTACAACCTCAGCTGCTTTCGAGACTCCAACCGAACTCTTCAATTTTTCAATAAGCTTCGCCCGAGGCAACACAATCTTCATAATATTACTGTCCGACTTGTACTTCGGGTTCGGAATGATTTTGTATGCCATCAGCTTCATCAGGGGTGAACCACTCAAGAGGTCTGAGTTGTACGGGAGCCCTTTGGAAGATAAGATTTTCATCAAAACGGCAGATTTAAGAACTTAAACGAGACACCAACCGGCCAAAGGTCTATTCCCCGTGCTTGCAATCGCCGACTCAGACTCATGACTGTCCAAGGTAAGCTCTACTGCATATCCATCTCGGGCAATCCACACCTAGAATCAAAGTGACTTTCTGTTAGCACTAATTTTCGCTAATTGAACCAACAATTCTATATTCGAGATTGGTCTTGAAAGCTTCTCAGCTCAAATCGCTTATCGATCAGAAACAAAGCCATCCAAAACGAAGCTCGATTCCCAAAACAAAAAAAAAACTCAAGAATCCACCATAAAAACGATTGCCAACGTCAAAACGATTAAAACGCTTTGCAGGACGGCATTCAGAACCAAAAGGGATGTCACTTTGGACCTTCCCTCATTTCTCCTTCGAATCTTGCGGAAATCTGTCACAATCATTTTCAAAGAAACTGCGTGCAATAAAAATCACTAACCAAAACCACAAGCGCACTCGCACTGAACCAATAATTCTGCATTTTGCCGGAGCGTT
This sequence comes from Lestremia cinerea, assembly GCA_027564135.1. Lineage (NCBI taxonomy): Eukaryota > Metazoa > Arthropoda > Insecta > Diptera > Cecidomyiidae > Lestremia > Lestremia cinerea. The sequence goes on from JANSTV010106600.1 coordinate 5,494, forward strand.
GAATCGATTCGTTGAGCTGACTGGACTTGTTTTACGATACTAAATTGTTGAAAGACAAAATTCCGACAAAAACTCGCCAGCAACGATCAATTTGCAGTCTCAGCGGAATTGCTTTTGATGAATTCGCAATGCGATCAAGACCCACTGACCCACTTGAGCAGCGGAATGAAAATAATCAAACCATTTCAAAAACACGATTTTTATTTTGATTTTCTTTAAGAATTTTCCAGACTTTCTCCGGGTAATAGGTCTGTCTCCATCAACAATCCAAGGCACTTTCTCAATTGCTCCGACCGGAGAACGCCTTTTCCAATCGCTTCGGTGAGACACGCCTCCACTTGTGGTCTGGAACGGAAAGTTGTGATTTATTCGCTGCCCAGCCAAAATGATTCCAGCAAACAACCTTGGATAAAATACCAGGAAACTTTTCTCGTAAATTTCCTCCAAGGAAAATCCTTGGCTCACCAAAAACTCGACAGTGTCCTTGACCGAGAGGGTCGATGGGATGTCTTTGTTGTATTTCCTCCTCATCGCGACTAGTTTCTTGATTGAAGTCATTGGCTTGGTGAACGTATCCATCAGATAGAAGCGAAGATCTTTGCTCGTGACTCGAGCTGTATCCAGGAATCTCGCAAACTGCGACTCGGTTCCCAGCAGTGCAGACAAGGAGAATTTATCGATTTTGGCTTCATTCAAAATGCCCAACCGTTTTACAGCGAGATCCGTTTGAATAATCAACTTGATGAAATTTGGATTGTTTTTCAACACGGCGAACTCTTCAATCTCATTCAGCATCTTCAGCCTCTCAGCTAGAATATCCGAATTTAAATTGAGGACGTTCAAATATTTGGTGACGATCGATTCCGGAATTCCCGACTCCTTCAATTGCTCGAGCTTATCCACGATTGCCTCCCAGTTGTGATTCAGAATGAACGGTAAAGCCGAGCCGATTTCTTGAATCGGTCTTCCCCCAATATCCGGAATTCGTTCCAGCAACTTTTCCATATTCGAAGCAAATGCAATCAACGCTATGTGCTTGACGATCTTCTCCTTGCTGAATTTGAACTCATTTTCAAGCAAATCGAATGCCAGACGGGTGTTCTGTAGGGACGGTCCTTTGAGAATGCTGCGAGCTATGATTAAATCATCGACTTGTTTCTTCGTCAACTCTAACCTCAAGGCGATATACTGTTTCAGGATGTCTAGTCGAATGTCCTTCAGTGGAGCTGCTTCGTTGTCATTCCAGTTGAAGTTTTCCAATTCGAAATCATCGATGTTGCTGATTATCCTCTTGCCAACCTCAAGGTCCGGCGTGAAATAACCTTCACTCTTCAACGCCTTAACGGTCTTTCCGAAAATTGTCAAATATTTGTGGAAATGGTGAACTGTGATGCTCTGGAAGCCACACTCGTTCAGCACTTGGTGACGATTTTCGATGGTGCACGCGCGATATTGAAGCAAATACGGTTGAGTTTTGATGTCTTCGTTGGTGAAATCGCATTCGTGAAACGCCTCCAACCGCACTCTCAACTCTCTCACATCAGCTTTTTGGATGCGGGCATTGTTTGCTAGGATTTTCCTCGTGTCCTCGGCGGGAATTCCTGGTAACGAAGGGATTTGAGTTCGAGCTCAACGAGGTGACTTATTGAACTCACCCAAATACTGTTCGAAGAACTTTATTTGACGCTCTGTCCATTGTGTATCAGCCGCTCCCACTTGTGGAGCAATTTTACAGAAAAATCTATTAGCGAAGCCGCGAAGGATCTGTGATTGTCGAATAAACAACATTCTCGAGACTCCGCCGGCACATGCAATATCTGTCAAATCAAATAATCTGAATTTACCGTCAGAGGTCGCTCATAACGCCATCTGAATTCCGTTCACCAAACCACCGACCTGTCATTCTCATCGGAGATATTTTTGCATTTGATCGAATTTAATGCACAAACAGCTAAATTTCTATTTCAAATTCGTTCCCGAAAAAGAAGCAGACGAGAAACAAAAGGCAATCATTTCAAGTTCATTGCGTTAAGCAGATTGGCGAGAAGAGTTTTCCATGAAAATTGGCTCGATAGCAAAACGGCAATTGAACGCGACATGTGATTTAATGGGAAAATTGGTGTGATCTAAATGTGCGAAATAGTGTTAATTGGAAAACAAAGAGAAATGTAGGTTTCAGTGCTTGCATTTGGGGTATTTTGTTGTTGTTGTTGTTGTTATTATTGCTTGAGTGGATTTTCCTCGGACGATTTCCGTGGAGATCGTTTGACTTGACGATTTGGTCGAATTGAGCAGAACGTCTGCTCTGGGAAAATATTGAAAACGATTTGCTGTGGCTTGAACGCAGTTGAAATTTGCATGACAATGTCCGTGGGAGAAGAGAACGTTCCGTCAAAGCGAGCTCACTCATCGACAATGCAATAACAAAAGTGCCGTAACCTTGGTACAATTTCATGAATGCTCGTCATCTGTATTTTGCTTATCGTTTTGCTCGCAATTTTTCAATGAAATTATCGCAATTTTGCCATCTCGCGAGAATGAGAAAATTTCTCGTCAGTTTCGTAATGAGCGAAATGCAAACATTGCAACATAACCGCATTTCTGTCGTGGTGTCAATTGCATCGCCTATCTTTCTGTGATTGAGCGAAAAGAGGCGGTTTTTGCGAGTGTTTTTCATTTGATTTTTTTTTTTTTGTATTTTCGTCTCTTTCTTTTGTGCGTAAATTTTAACACACTCATCGTTTATTTGATTTTTCCAGAATATTCGTCAATTGACGACCGAATCGAATCGAAAATGCAGCACATTAACAATGGTAATTTGTTGGAGATCATTGATTTGGCCCAATCGCTGCGTCAGGAACATTTGTTCATCACAAATGAACAGCACACATTTCAGAATTTGATTGAAACGTTGAATCGGAATTCATCGAATGTCGCGCAGGTAAAAAGTGGAACGTCTCTTGGAATTTGGCCAGACAAATAATTCAAAATTCAATTTGCAGTTGGCTTGGATCTGTTCGCAGCAACGAGAGAATTTGAATAATTTGATCGTTTCTCGACCGGACACCGGACCAGCGACCTGTTGCCAAAAGGCGAATGTTCTGGAAAATACGCGATTTGTTGAGGCACACAAGGCCAAAGGCCTGAAATATCAAGTAAGTCGTTTGAATGCGTACGAATCGAATGATTATTCACCACACTGTCGTTCACCCTAACAGCATGTCATTGCCTACAATGAACTGTTCAATTTCCTGCACCGTTCACCGTATCTCTTGGCACAATGTCTGTCGATTGGCGATCGTTTGGGTCGCATGACAAGCGATCAAATGAACTCCGTAGTGCACACTATTGCAAATGGATTGTACGGGAATGCGATTCTTTCACGGGATGTCGACATGGTCCTGCGATTGCTGAGAGACTTGATAGAAATCCAAATTATTATCAGCGAGAATCCGAGAAGGTTCGAAATATGCTGCATTGATTGCGTTTGACGTGTTTTATCAACCAGAAATCTTCTTTTCAGAATGCTTCGCAGTGGATCATGCGCTTTCTCCCGTCTTTATCACCGCTTGCATGAAAGTCTCTTCTCCGCCAAGCTCTTTCTAACTGCTGCTCTGCATGAGCCCGTCATGAAAGTGCTGATCGGCGATGAGATCATGCTTGACATCGACACCACCAAAGTTGTAAAGAATTTCTCGCAGAAGGAGCGCTTGAGAAAGTAAGCCATTGTCGAGTCTCGTTTGAAGGGTAATCGCTGATAGATTTTATGAATTTCAGATTCGGCGAGGAGGGCACTGATGAATACCAAGAGAAGGTTCGCCAGTATCGTCGGGAGACCATAGAATCCTTGTACAATATTTCCAAGTTGTTCATCAAGTCGTTGTCAGACAACTGGGCACTCTTCCCCTCCACCTTACGATGGGTCGTGCAGACGATGTGCCACCTGCTGAAGTCGGTGCAACTGAACGACAAGGAAATCAACGACATCCTCACCGATATGGTCTTCACGAATTTCATTTGCCCGGCCGTGGTCAGTCCGGATCTGTTTGGCATTACAGATGCTCCCATCTCCGAGAATGCTCGATTCAATCTCATCCAAATCGGTCAGATTTTGCAAATGCTCGCTCTGATCAAACATGAGGAGGCTGATCCAAAGTTCCTCGAGCTATTCGACATGTTTGACCGGAATATGGTCTCGGAGTTGATGGACCAATTGCTGGAGACTGAGTACGATTTCAGCGTCAGCACGATGGCGATCCCACATCAGAATGACTTTGGGCGAGTCCACGTGCTAGTCACTCAGAATGAATTGAATACCTTCGTGGCCTTTCTCCGAAGTATTCTCGATAATGATGGGTTGATTGTGAGTGGTGAGGATCGTCGGAAGTTGGGAAAGATCTTAGATCAGTTGCCGGATAAGTGGGAGACAATTGTGAACGGGGATCAGCACAACATTCAAACGACGCCGGATCATCAGAGCAAGGCGAAGCAGTTGATTCAATTGGGGAAGAACACGAGAAATAAGCTGGCAAAGACGATGAGCTTGAATGTCTCTGCGGCGGAGGATGAATCAACGGCGAATGGCGTCGGCAATGGTGTAGTCCATTTTAACAATAACAACATCGGATCAGAGGACGGCGAACAGGTGTTGCTCATTCCGATAACGATCAGCGAAGAGAACAAATTCCAGTTGTTGACCGAACAGGAAGTCCTCAACATGAACAACATCAGCAATGAGATGGAGCCGGTGCTGACAGAGGAGAACGTTGTCACTCTGGACAAGGCCAATGACGACGCCTTTGACGACTTGGCTGTCGGTTTGCCGACGCGAAAAAGTACGCGATTTTCATTATCGCAAGACGATCAATCAATTGGCAACACCTCAGACAATCTGGAGGTGGTCAGTGAGGCGCCCAGCAACCATTCGGTCACCAGTTCGCTGGAGCTCGAAGAGAATCTTGATCAAAATCTGAATGACAATCTCTCGGATATGGTCTCGGCAAATGTGTCGGGCCGAGGAACTCCCAACATTTCCGGTCGTGACACGCCATCTTCTCAAGTGACTGAAGGCGAGAACCCACAAATCCCCACACCGCAAATGGCCAAAATTCTGAGCAAAGCTCGGTCGGACATCGATGATAAATTCTGCAAGTTCGAAATTAAGAAGCTCGTCGAGGGTGATGAGACCATTTCCATCATTTCTGATACGTGGAGCACTGATGTGTTGGCCAGCGATTCGGAAACCATCGAGCCGTGTGAGAATGAAAGGAATTTCTCAACGCCACTGATTCCGAGTGCGGTCGTCCTGCCTGGCGATAACAACTTCAACAACAACAACTTCAATCCACTGGCTAATTCGGTTTCGCAGCTGCGAGCTAATTACTTGGATGCGTCAGATACGCGATCAGAGTCAGCGTGGTCGACAGATGTTTTGGCGAGTGACTCGGAGAAAATGACCGAAGTGGACACGGACGACAATCAGAGTATCGCAGCGAAATCGGACATCACAGATGCCGGTCGATCAGAGGGTGATCCAATCCCCGATTTGATCCCGACGAATCAACGAGCACCCGATTCACCATTTTTCGCACCACGATTGCCCAATGGAAACTTCCGCACGCCTGAATCTCCGATGTACACGCCACGCACACCGGAATACTTTGGCGTTCGGAACACGAACGGCAACTTTGAAGAAGGGCGAAGTGCTTCGGCCATTGCGGGTGGAGCAGACCCTCTGGTCAGGTTGTCAAATGACAACGATTTTGCAAGGTTCCCTAGCCCCATCCCATCTACGTCAGCTGGACGAAACGGCGGTCGATACACGGAAAACTTGCAGGCCTTCCGATCGTACCGATCCGGGAGCAGCGGATTGGCGAATACTAGCTACGATCGTGATCCGTTCTTGGCGAGTGCGACAATGCGACGCCAGAACTCGGCGGAGAGCAGCATTTCGACGCAGTCCTCCAACTTTGATGAGGCTGGGGCAATGTCGATTAGCAAATTCAAGAAGTCTCTCGAACCAGACGCTTCCAAGTCAGACTATCGCTTCATGGAGTACCAGCGAGATGGCGAGCCCCTTGTGAAAGAGGAGGAAGAGGTGGTGCTGAAGACCAGCACGGACATCATCAATCCATTCGCCGACGATGAATCAACCGAAGTCGCTGCTCTGACCGCTGATGAGTTCACCGATGATATGGTCGAACATCGACGCATCTCAACGGAACAACGTGAAGCCAGCTTTGATGGACGACGCAACGGCATTTTGTCATTCACTTCAGTTGCGTCAGCGTCCACAGCGCCAATCACCAAACGCTTTGCGACCAGTTTGAATTACGAGAACCACGAGATTATCGTGAAAAAGGCGTTGGAAACCTCTGCCACGGACGATGACAAAAACAAACAGCAGGACGAGTATTTGCTTGTGCAGAAAACGTTGTCTTTGAATCTTAGCGAAGGGTCGACTTCAACCAACGATAACAATCAACTGAGCAATATCGCATTCCCGGAGCCCGGGGTTGTGAAACCAAGTCCGAAGTACACCGGCGCTATTCCGAAGAGCATCAGTTTCGATGCGTCGGCTGACAAGAATGGCGACCGGCCCAACATGCGACACCACCACCATCATCATCATCACCACCATCACAATCAGCGCCAGAATGGGTCCGGCTTTTTTAATAAGATCAAGCAAGGATTCAAGAATCGCCGTAGCAACAAACTGATGCGAGGAACCGTCGATGATTTCTCGTCGGTTTCGTTGTCACAAAATCTAATGGGAGCCAGGAGCGGAGAATCGGCTAGCGGAGGGATCCCCTTCCGGCAAAGCGTACAGGATGTCGATAACGGTTTCAATGAAACCACAGAAGATATCCTGGCGAAATATCGCAGGAAGATTTCTTCGTCAAGCGAGGCCACCAACTCCGATTCGACAAACAATTCGAACAATCACAAGAGCTCCACCAATTCAGACGAACAAAGGTGAGGTTTCATGGAATTCCGTCCTGGAAACATTCACTCAATATCTCCTTCCTTTCGCAGACTCTCGAAGATCGTCATCGATGAGAAGATTTACTTCTACACGAATGCCAAGCACAAGCTGCGTCTGGTCTTATCGACCACCGACCTCCACACAGCCGATTTCCGCCACACCAACGTAAGTGCCCACCATTTCTGCATCCCGAATGAGTTTCTAATCATGAAGTTACCGTTGCAGTGTCACAAAACACCACCCCTGCTGACATACCTGCAGATCCAACTGGCTCAAGCCCTGAATTTACAGAATCTTCAACAAATTTCGTACGTTTCCGAGGCGATTCGCTGTGTGAATCTGCTTGACGCGAACCAGCAACAAACGCTGATAGTCGATTTACAGTCAGATTTGGTGAAGCGGCAAAGCTATCTCCAGTATTTGATGCGATATCGTCAAAATCTGCTATCCGCCTTGGAGAACATTGATCGATTCGAGGATCGCTTGCGCAATGATCGTGAGATGTGCAATCGACATCTGATTATGGTTTGCGTACGGATGTTCCTGAAGAAGCAAGAGCAATTCATCGATCAATTCCAGGAGGAATTCGCCGCATTGACTGTGGTCGATGAGAAGATCGACTTTATGGATGAGTTCATGGGTCGGCTGATGGACGAATTGCGGTCGGATGGCATTCTCTTTGGAATGGCCGACTGGCAACTGTATGAGGCTCGCATCTGCATTGAACGCGTTCTCTTGCAACGACTGTATCGCCAGGTCATGTTCCCGAATGACGACGGTGATTTGTCTAGGGATGAGTGAGTTTCGAAGGGTAACGATTGCAGGACCATTTCTTATAACGATACCTCTTTTCAGGGTCTTGCACGAGCACATTCGAAAGCTGTCCCGGTTGATAACACCATCGCATAGTGCTTTGAGAATCCCAAAGGAGTTCCTCATCGAGGCACCGTGGCCTTTTGCTCAACAACAGATTTCCTACATTTCGGCGTACAAGACGCCACGTGAGAAGGTTCTGTGTGTCGTCCGGTGAGTACCCCACTGATCTGACCCCCTTGATCTATGTATCCATCACGCTCTAATGATCATTCCTTGCCTCCTTCCAGATGCATCAAAAGTATTATGAATTTACTTCAAATGGCTTCCCATTGTGAACCATCAGCCGACGATTTGATTCCTGTTTTGATTTACGTCGTCATCAAGGTAAGTTTGCCGGCTCAGCAGCTCCTACGCGTTGTCTACAATCCCTTATTGCTTTTCAGGCAAATCCACCGTACCTGCTGTCCACAATGCAATACGTGAACGCATTTATTGGCGATAAAATCGAAGGTGAAGATCACTACTGGTGGACGCAATTCTGTTCAGCGGTGACATTCATCAAAACAATGGATTACAGTGATTAACACAAAACCGATTTTAAATCAAAACAAAATTAAGTGGAAATTTTTCTCGCGTGTCGGCTGGTTTGATCAGCATATATGGGATTGATTCCGTTATCGTGCATTGGGTCTGATGCTCGTCCTCTGAACAATATTTCAACTAATTCAAATCTCAATCTAAATTAAGAAACAAATATCTTTAAATTAATTATTTATATTTCTATATTTCCATTTGCATGTGACAAAATGAGAAGATTGGTTTTATTTTTTTCAAAAAAAAAGAAAGAGGAGAAGATGAAGAAAGAGAGAAGAAAATTTTTGTTGTTTGTTCCTTCCACTGAATTAACGAATACGATTTGGTTTGATACATTCATTCGAATGATGGCAATAATATGGCATTGAACCATTTCTATTCATCAATAAGCTATGATTAAAAACAAACTTTGATTAAATTAAATAAAAATATATTTTTTCTAAAAATCTATTCATTTTTGTTAAAAATGGTCTGCTGTGTGTTATTTGTATTTCGGGGTTTGTTCCAGTTCCGGTGACATTGGCCCAGCAGGGGAAGCCGTTGATTTGCTGGACGGTGACATCTTCGGTCCCAGCGTTCCTCTGTGGATGAACCTCGGTGGGTCTCCGCTGATTGACGACTGGAATCAACTGAATCCTCTTCTAAATTACGGAGTTTAATGGTTAGCTGGGCAGCTTTACTCAAATTCAGCTGGTTTTTGAAGCTCATTCGTCTAAATTGTTTTTTTTTTATTTTCAAACAATCTCAAAATAATTGTCATAAATGCTTTATTTGTATGCGATAATACATAATTACAATTCAATTGTTTTGGTTTTGAACATGTTCCAATCCCTGCGATCGGTCATGATTTCATGAATTAACATTTAAAATGTGCAGCGTATGATAAACGTTTGTTAAAATATTCTCATTTCATGATTTTGGCACGTTGAATACTCGATTTATTTCTTTCTTTTTTGTTCTTTGAATTGAATGTCGATTATTGAATCATAAAGCCTTGTTAACTTGCGTAGCCGGACGGTCAAATATTCAATTTTATTTTATTTATTTCTTTCAAATTAATTATCGCCAAACACAAAAATGTTGTGCTCGCAAATCAGAGTGCAATAATTAAGCATTCACATTCGAACGACTGGACTGACTCAAGCGATATGTGCAAATGGACAGAAATGTTCCAAAATGGTTTATTCATTGCTCGTGATTTTTATTGTGGAGCGGATTTTATTCGTAGGCCGGCTTTGATTGATTTTGTTTTGGTAATTTCATTTTTTATGTTAATTTTTTATTTTTAAATTTTATTTTTAATTTCTTTTTAAAATCCCCGAAAGATTTTCGTTTCATTAAAAATCCGCTTCGAAATCATTCTTTAACCAAAAAGGTCGAATGAGATTTCCACAGAATTCGTTTCGTTGAAGCGCTTTGGATTAAGCATCAAACATGTTTTATAAATTTTTATTAATTAATTTTAAATATTTTTGTTCATTTTGGTTTTTTTTTTTCCAAATAACATCAAACAACAATTAACAACGGGATAATGTGGCGTGTGCGAATAGAGGCTTAGAATTCCAAGGCTTGAGTTTGCTGTGTTTCGTCTTTTTCTAACTATTGCACTTCGGCAAGTGAAGGACCTCCAAAATGAGGATGAAGCAAACAATTCGAAAATATTCATTCCTAACTAAAAAAGCCAAAAAGACGTGGTTTTGATTATGCGTTTGATTGGGTTACAACGTTTGATCGACAAAATGTTTGGTTTTCCTACGGGAAGTGTGACCGCCGAGCGTGAGGCCGTGATTGGATAGGACAAAAGTCACACATCAACTGATTCAGGCTGCTCGACACTTCTGTCTGCTTTGACAGCCATTAATTACTTTCCCCCCAAAAAAATAAAATACTTTCAATTACTCTCCCTGTTGCCAAAAATACTCGAGATTGTCCAAAACGAAAGTGAAGAAAATTTCCTAACTAATTCACATTCAATTGCGTGCGCAAGAATTTATGCGGAAAATTAAAAAAAAAAAATTCGACAAAAAGATCTTCAAAAGACAACAATTTACAATTAATCCCAAAATATTCTAATAATTTCAATAAATTTCTTGTTTTCTCTCTGCGAAATCGTCAACTATTCGGATTTAAAACAATAACAGAATTAAAAATATAAAAAGAAAAAATAAACCCCGAACTTTTAATTCGTTCCATTTTGAACTGAAGGCTTAGTCGGATGCAAAATGATTGAATTGAAAACCACGTAAATTGTGCACGTCCGTCGAAATCAAATAACCAAATCTGGATTTGATTTCCACTTTCCGTGCTCTTCGGTGCGTGCTGTGGAAAACACCTTCATTCGCGTGCAGAACCGTTGCAGTGCCAATGTCATTTGCGAGAATTCGAGATAATTCATTTTCGTTTCAAGCAACAGTTGATGTCGGGCATGCAAACATGGATGCAGATTTAAATAAATAAATGAATGATGTCAATGGAATGCTTCGTTGAATTATGGATTTGTGATGTTGACGCAATTCGATGTGCAATCGGTCGAGTGGGCTTGTGGACAAAAGGTGGGAGGGGAGCAGAAAATTGAAATCGAATGGCAACGCTCACGGCGATGATGGCACTGACAATGGCACTGATGACGATGAATGTGTTTGTGATCGAAATGATGGATTTGCATGCATTTGACTATTTATGATATTGTTCATGTTGCTGTCACTCGATGTTGCGGTGGATGAGTGAAAGAGCACGAGATAGTTGTTGTATCATGGCTCTTCGGTGGATTGCGGATGCTCGCGAACATATTCCTTTGGGAAGAAGCCCACCTGTCGGTAGAAGAAGTCATATGATCAACGGTCCTTCCTGGCTGGGAGCGACCTAAGCGACATACCCGATATTCCCGGCAATCCGGATCCGTGATTTTGCCCCGCCACCAACCCTTACTGTCACCCTCTTTTCCAATGACTAGAATCTGACAGCCTAAATGCAGCGACAATTGATTCGCCTCTCTGGCATTGAAATCGTACAGTGCGGTGGCCAACACCTCGCGAAACGGCCACCACAGACTTTGATTCAAACCGGCAAAGTTCTCACCCAGATCGTTGCGTTCGTAAAACGACACCAGCTCAACGATTGATTTGAAATGGCGACGGGGCGAAAAATAGTAGAGCGTCTGATCGCCTTCACGCTTTTGATTGATTTTCATGTGTTTGATGTTTCCTTCGATTGTTCTGAAATCGTAAGGAAGAAGGAAATTTGAGGTTAGTTCCCGGGGAAGCTCATCAGAACGATGGTCAAACTTACTTGAGGCTGAGGGCGTACATCGTTTCGTACGAATTTGATGCTCCCTGGGGTCGAACACGCAGCAAATACGTGCCAAATTTACGATTCTTTAGACGTTCGGTCGCCTGATCGCGACTCATCTGGCCAACGAACCAGTAAAATTCGGACAATTGTCGATCGCATACCGGCGGTGCCATTGTCACCGAGGTCTGTTTACATCGGCCCGTCGATGAGATGCATCCCTTGTGCACAGTTATCTCGCACACTTTGCAACGGTAACCTTGATGCAGTCTGCCTTTGAGGAATTTCGAACAGTGCCAGCAGGTGGCGACCGTTTCGAAAGTTGTTATTTGGAATTTGTGATCGGTGTTTCGGCAGCCGATCGGCTCGAGAATTTCCCTGTTCAATAATTTGTGGTTAGAATAAGTCTGGAGAGTTTTCTTAGAAGGTACTTACATTGCCTCTTGCAGCGCCTTCAAAAAATTGTTTCGTTTCGCTTCAGACTTCATGTACAAAGTGAAGGCAGTCGATTGCGTTTTCCGGGCCAACAACAATGGGAATTTCAATCGCGCATCTCTTCCAAGTGTTCGACGTGAATGGCACACCTCAACTCGATATTCACCCAAATTGTGAGCCTCTCGAAATGAATATTGACCGCTGTCGCCGATTTTATTGCTGTTCTTTACCAAAATTAGCAACTTCTCGAAAACGAAGGCGTATCGGTGTTTTGTCTTCTGGTCTTCGTGGGCTTTGATGTGCAGATCATCGTCCAAAATGAAGCGACCGTATTGCGTTAGATCGTTCCCGTTCGGTAAATTCAGATCCACGATGCTATCCTGGAAGTGAATTGATTGGGTCAAGGAGGCTCATTCGAAGAGAGACTGAACACTCACTCTGACGTCGTGGATGAGAGCTAGGTTTTCAGAATCCCGTTTCACCTCATTTATGTACTGAGACACATCGACCATAGCTTCTTTGGCTCTTTCTAGACTGCGGTATTCCTCATGCGTCTGCGAGAAGGCAATACCCCCGGAATAAAAATCAATAGTTCGAAAAGCATCAGAGGCAACTCACCGGCAACGTTTCAGAAACCAAATTGTTCAACAACAGGGGATACTTCAGTATCCGCTGCATAGGCACCGACAATATATCCCGCAACTGTACCCGTCCCCCACTATGCTCCTTCTGGCACTGCTGCACCAATTGTTCCATCGCGGAATTCCGTTCGGAAACCTCACGCAACGTATCTGTCGCCTCCGTCATGCACGAGCAGTAATCCCCGTAAATCAGAAACGGCTCTCGAAACTCAAGGAAAACATGGCTAAGCTTATGCTTTGGATTGGCTGAGATGGCATCGCGAAGTTTCTCCAAAAATCGCTCATGAATTTCAACCAGTTCCTGCGAATGAAACAGATCAGCTCCCTCTGATGACCACAATTCACCGGCGTCCACTCACTTTAATCTTCGGGAAAATCGACTTGCATTCTTCTGCCGTCAACATTTTCTCCATTGGCTGCATGAATTTACTTCTCAACGCTTGCAACACCTCAAGATAATTCGTTTCTGTGTCGATAAGTTCGCGAATGACAAAATCACGTCGCTCAAAAGTGGATGTCGATGCCGTCAACTACAGACGCCAAAGCGGAACAAAACAAAATTGATTAATTCAATTCAAAAATCGCATTGCATTCATTTCGGAGCCCATTTCGACTTTAAAATACGCAACCGAAACGAATATCCCGTCCGCTGTCGTCTACGTGCTTGTCGAACGTACAAGCCAAGTGACGTTGCGAAATCGAAACGGGGCAAAATGCAATGCAATGATCAAATTAACAAAAAGGAAATGAAACGACATTTCAATGGAAATGAAGAAGAAGAAATAGACGAAAATAAACAAAAGAAAATGATAAAAAAAAGAAGAGAAAAAACAAAAGAAAATAATACCTGTGGCCGACTAGCCCTTTGTATTGCACATAAATCTTGATAGACTTCCTCCTCTTTTGTGTTTTGCTCGTCGACGTGACCGTTACAATGTGCATTCTCCGAAGTTCTATTCGATGATTT
>JANSTV010106711.1:0-19206 GCA_027564135.1 Lestremia cinerea
ATCAAATCATTGGCTGACATACGCCCATCAAATTGGGCATTGACTGAACAATATCAACAGTATATTGAGAAGAAGGAGTCTGAAGCGCTTCTTTGGCAACCGGAACTATCGTATTATATTAACTTATTGCGTCGTCTCATTGACAGTAAGTGATACTCTATCTTCTTCTCCTTCTGCTTCAATGAAAGAAACATTCACAAACCATCAATTCTTCCAAACAGCCATCAGCGGAAAGCAATTGTTCTACTTGAGTGATTGGCGTTTCAATGAATTTCCAAATGCAGCTGCGCATGCGCTCTATGTGACATGCGTCGAACTACTGGCCTTACCTGTTGGACCGCCATTTGTGGCAAACAACATAATCGATGTGATCCTGAAAGGATACACTGTCATTCCGGCCAATCAAATCCACAGTTGGATCAATGCCGTCGGAATTCTAATGGCCTCCCTGCCAGAGGCCTACTGGAGTGTAATCTACGATCGAATCCAAGAAGTGATGGCATCACCAAAGATGATCGATTGGCAATACCGTTACTCCCCGTTCGACATGTTCAATTTCAAGATCGTCAAAGAGGCTATGCTGGAAAAAAGCTACGCCCTTCTGCTGGCTATCGCTCAATCAATTCTACATCACTCCAGCATCGGTCAGATATCGACGCTGGCCGATTATATCAAAGAGAAACTGAAGCCGTTTGTTCAAACCGAACATCAATTGATCTACCTGTGTCATTTGTTCGGGCCGTTTATGCTACGATTGGATCAGGAACGTCCGAGAGTCGGCTATGAAATCACCAAATTGCTGTACGAGCTGCTTGAACAGGTCGATAAGAAACACGGAAATGCCCAGTTGAAGTTTATGGATCCCATTTGTGATTTGCTGTGAGTAATCTCTCGAAGAAAGATTCCTTCGAATCGAGAATTAACCTCGAATCGCTTTGAACCCGCAGATATCACATCAAATACATGTTCGTCGGTGATATGCTCAAGAACGAATCCGAGTCGATAATACGACGACTACGACCGGCCCTGCAAATGCGGTTACGCTTTATCACCCATTTGAATGTCGATGAGATTGGAGTGACGAAAGCTGAACAGAATTTGTGAGTCGTTTTTCCACTTCTTTTTGCTTTGTTTCCTTTGGATTCTTCAAAATGAAGTAGACTAAACTTTATGGCTTCCCGTTTCAGTGAATTGACTGCTACTAATCCAGCCCAGCAACCGCAACAGCAGAGTCAACAGCAACAACAACAACAACAAACTCCAACCCAACAAACACCTCAACAACAACAACAACAACCTCAACCTCAACAGCAACAGCAACAACAACAGCAGCAGCAACAACAACAACAACAACAACAACAACAACAACAACAACAACAACAACAACAACAACAACAGCAGCAGCAACAACAACAGCAGCAGCAACAACAAATGCAGCTTTTGAACGCGAGACATCAGTGAAAATTCCTCAAGCGAAAATCGTCGCTCCTCACAGACGTTATTTCAGGAAGAACGAAGTAATCTAAATTCAAAAAAATGGAATTGTATTTTTTTAATGATTAATTTTCTGTATATTTTGCTATCACTGTCGATTGTTTTTTTTTTTTTTTTTTCATAAATTATGAATCATGAACTTATAATTTTATTATTCAAAATAAAGCTCATCACAAACAGACCGCAACTTTGTCTCCTCGCGAAGAGCCTTCCAACAGCCAACAGTCACCAAACCGATAAGACCGTTTGCACCGGATGACGTGCTAACGCTCGTTCGCGCTGATGAAGTTCCAGTATGATTCGTTTTTGTTTCCCCACCAACGCTTTGATGATGGTCATGCATCATCGAACAAGCATAATTGGCTGCGCACTTTTCCGTCATCGCACGCAGCCAACGATGACAGTTTCAGTGTTGAGCTCCAAGCGATAGCAGTGCGTTTATCGTCGACAGAAAGGCAATCACACCGCAGCGAAGTGAAGGAGAGAAGAAAAAAAACGCGCACAAAAAATAGAAATCAAGTGAAATTTCGAGCAAAAGGAGTGTCCCAACGCCCAGTCCCGCATAATTGCCAGAGAATTGGATTTGATTTTCGTTCAATTTTTGCACCAAATTCGTAAGTTTACATTTCTCGTTGAGTTCAAATTTGCGACGGATCGCTCCGCAGTGGAATGCGGTGAAATAGCTCGTTTCATAATATTTACCTTTGATTTGAAGCTTTGTTGGTCGGCGTTGATCAAGCGAGCGATCTGTTCAAAGGTAAATACCGGGTTGGCCTGAATACCGTTCGAACGGCGTGGCCAATTGAAAATTTTTGTCATATCGCCCGTCGGACAAGGCGTTAGCGAAGCCCACTTGACATTTGGCCTTTTGACCAAACCGCATTCGAAATGGCAAATTCCATGTTGCGTTAGGACCTTGCAAAATTCGGCAATGTTGCAACATTTATTTATAGAAATTGGTTTGATGAAATTTGGCAATCGCCGATGTTCGCACGATATTCTCCATCGGCGTTTTGAAGGTTGTGCGGAATATATTGGCGACACGTGAATTCTTTGCAAATTCGACCGCCCACAATATTATGCAATGCAATGAGATTATGAATTCAGATTCCGCGTTTCAGACTCGAAGCGAACTTGATGTGACGGTTATCGTTCAGTGCCGCTTCTTCTTTTAATTGCGATTTTAATTAAATGGAACCGATGACGTCACACTCGTTGATGGCCCGCTGTTTTTATGGCGGAATAGGATAAAAGAAGACGAACAAAAAAAAAGCAGAAACAAAACTGCGTCCAGTTGACGACAGAATTATTGATTAGTTTCAACCGTTCGGATATAGATCTGACTCACACTTGCCAATTTGGCTTTGTAATCACAAATTCTGTACACAATGCATTCAAAATACGTCGCACCGTGACGAAAATAAGCGATTGCTGACATTTTTGCGGTTCTTTTCTTTTTTTCTTTTTCGATTTTGGTGAAATAGCGCATTTAAAACCGAGTCGTTCATTATTTTTCTAGTCAGAATTGTATCGAAGCGAAGATGTCATACCCACAACCGCAACCCCAACCATATGCTCCGAACTTCCCACCGAATGGTGCCGGCGGTAATCCACCGTATCCAGTTCCGGATCAAGGTCAAGGTGGATATGCCCCGCCACCTGGTGTTGGATATGCTCCACCAGCTCAAGGTCCCGGCTATGGTCAACCACAAGTGAGTACTGCGCTTTATCGATTGATCGTGAAATTGTCGGTAGAAAACGATTGTTAGGAAAGAAAAGAGAAAAAAATTTGAAAAAATTTAAGAAAATTAAAAAAAATTTAAAAAAATTTAGAACAAAAATTTTGAATATTCCCAAAATTTTCTTCGAAAAAAAAAACTAATAAAATCTCCTGCTTGCAGGGTTTTCAAGGATATCCTCAACCAGGCGCAGGATACCAGCCAGTTCCCCAGCAAGCTCCGTATGGTGGCTTTCCACCACCAATCACCAATCAACCGGGACCCGGTGTCGGTGCAGGTGAGAAATCAACTGAAGAACAATAAACAATCCGTCTGCGATTCGCAATCGATCACAAGAGATTAGTGTTTCGTTCCACTCGACAGCAGTAGGTCCTCCAGTGGCAATCGACAAAGCTAAACTAAGCCAGTGGATATCCCATAATTCCGCAACTAGTTTGTAAACATTGTCGATTGACACTTTCGGCTCAATCTGAATCACCAACACTCATATCAAACTCATCGAATCAATCGGCCCCTTCGAAGCTGATAAACTAATCAGACATTGAAAATGAGATAAAAGAAAAAAACCACTCAGCCACTCCGACTGATGACTGAAGAAATGCACTGGCCTGAGATAGAGACATTGCTTTGTGATAATGTTCAATTGTGTTTGGTCGTTCAACAATCTATCGTTATCACGTTTTCTGTTCAAATCGTACACACGATTCTCAAGTCATCTTCTCTTGCACACGCTCACAACCGACCGCAAACAAATTGAATAGAAACATTAAAATGTATAACAATAAAATTCCGTAAGCGAGCAGAGTATTGTCACGCCGATTCTATCATTGGTGATGTGGATATTGAGCGAATAAACAACGAAACTTGTTGGTTTCGAAACGGTCAGAAATCAGTCGCACATTCGCCTTCAACACTTCAAGTGGACATCGACTACAGTTGATCGAAGCGAATCGTTCAACTCAATCCAATAGTGGGCTTTCAAGGCAATTCCAATCATGCAAGTGTCCACCACGAATGATTCAATAGCCGAATTGAGCACAGCATTCGGTCACGTTGAAATTTCCAATAATCTTCCGGTTCCGGTTTCATCATCGTCCGATGGAAAACGAACCATTCGAAAATACCTTCCCGGCAAATTCAAATCATTCAAATTGACCAGTTGCAATTTCGAAAACATCAAACAAGTTGCGAGATTTTTGCGAAAGAAGTTTGGTCTACCGAAAAGATCACCAAAGAAACGCGGTTACGGTAAATTGTTGACAGACGAGGAGATAAGGTAACGCGTTCATTCGGCAATGACTAGCCAATTTTATTTCATTCAAATCCATTCATTCATCTCATTTTCAATCAAATTTTCAGATGGTTGGATGAATATTCCTCAAGGAATACCGAACTGCCCCCCGGGCTTGGAATACCTTACTACCATTGATCAGCTGTTGGTCAAACAAAAGGTCGAATTGTTGGAGGCATTCACGGGTTTCGAAACAAACAATAAATTCACGATCAAAAATGCTTTGGGACAGAAGGTGAGTGAGCGTTGAAAGGTTCTCAGTGGAGGTGTCTCTAACCCGTACTGCTTCAGGTGTATTGGGCCGTTGAGGACAATGACTGTTGTACTCGCAACTGTTGCGGATCCGCGCGTCCTTTCGACATGAAAATCATGGACATATACAAGAACGAGGTCATTCATATGTATCGTCCATTGGCTTGTTCAAGCTGCTGGTTCCCATGCTGTTTGCAAAGTTTGACTGTATCCGCTCCACCGGGTAACGTTATCGGAACCGTTGAACAAGAGTGGAGCATTTGTTTCCCCAGTTTTGCCATCAAGAATGATGTCGGTGAAACGGTGTTGCGCATCGAGGGACCATTGTGCACATTCAGCTTGTGCGGTGACGTTGAATTTAAGGTGATTTTCGATGATGAGGCGGATACGATCCTTTGACTCATGATTTTCACATCCTTCCTTTCAGATTGTCACATTGAATGGCGATGAAGTTGGCAAAATCTCAAAGCAATGGTCGGGTCTCGCTCGTGAAATGTTCACCGACTCCGATTTCTTTGGCATAACATTCCCCATGGACCTTGATGCTCGCATGAAAGCCGTCATGTTGGGCGCATGCTTCCTAATTGTAAGTCAACTGAGTGCATCTCTCTTTGACGGAGTGTGTGTGGCCTGCGATGAAAGTGAGAGGTCATTGGATGTGTCATCGTTGAAAATTCAATGAACGCTCCGATCTTTGACATTGGACGATAAGAGATTATCTCTTGTTTGTTTTGCTCGCGTATGATCTGCTTACGTTCATTGCGGAGACACACACACACACGTCATTCGTCGGCAATATCTCCCAAAAGATATCTTGTTTTGTCTACTGTCATCATAACTTGTGAATAACATTGAAACATTATCAACTTTCAGGATGCAATGTTCTTCGAGAAGTCGGGCAACAACGAGAATGATCGTCCAGGAATGTTCTAAAGCATTCACTTCCATGTTCCAACAAGCAAAACGAAATATTTCTATTTCGATAAGTATTAAGTTCCGAGCAACGGCCTAAGGTCGCGAATCTCGAGGGATTTCGTACAATGACACTTCTACGTAAGGGTCGACTACGAAATGAAACAATCAAAATGTTGAATCTAGTTGTGCCCGGTTTTCTACATATTTCCTACGTTTGATATTCACCTTCGTCTGTTGAACGCACCGAGATATCGACAATTGCTTTTTTGATATTGATCTTGCATTCAGATCCTTTCAGGCTGATATCTCTACACCGCTTCGTTTGTTCCAAATTTTTGATTAGACTCTTTCGATTATCCCCAAGCTATTCCAAAATTCAAGTCATTCATTTCACACAACGTTTGTTCATTGTTGAGTTACTCAGTGATAAGTTACTACCTCCAGGAAATATCGCACAAGTCGACCAGCTTTAAAGCGTTCTACAGCCAAAGAGCCATTTTTCTTCGAAAAGCTACGTAAACAATCATTCTCGGACAGTGATCTCAGTTCAATCGCACTGGACGAGTACTTCCAAAATATCGTTTTGAATATGGTTGACTTTGAGAATTCTTAATATTATTAATATTTTGTATTTTTTATTGTTGTTTTTTTTTCGAATTTTTTTACGGGCTAAATATTGCATTTATGCTTGCGTGAACGACGAATAACAGTTATTATTAGCCAACGGCCGAGGTGGTTCACGGAAAGCCCGCTTGAGGGCGTTCGCGCCGGTAACGCCTTCCTCCCGGAAATGCGCTTCGGGGAGCCGCCACCAGTCGGACTTAGAATTAAAACTCATTCGACTTAATTGAAACTATGTGTCTTGTAAACTCATGAGAATTTTAGCTTTGAAATTTGTAAGAGAAAGAATTTTGCAAAAAAAAAATAAAAATTGAAGAAAAAAGTGAAAATTAAAATTTTTTTTTTTTTTCGAAAAACTTTGAAATGCAGTCAAGTTATTTTGTCCAGATACGATTTAAACTCAACATTCAAACGAATATTCTATTTACATATTGCTGTTACTCAGATGGTCATTTATTATATTAAAGAATATATTCTGTGAATTGAAAACCAATTTTTTGTCAACGATAAAGCGTTTTGGAATTAAATAAAGAAAATATTAACAAAACATGAAGCGTTTTATCTTTTGTTTACCGGTGCGCCGTCGATGCTTATCTTCGTGGAATTTTCGTTTGGGTTTTTGATAAGAAAATCAGCAAAACAAACGGTTATTTCTGGAGCATTTGTTCGTGGAAACGAAATAGACCGAAAATGAGACCGAGGCGATCCGTCCGAAACTTTATTGAAAAAGACCTTGTCAGGACCTTCTCAGGACCTTCTCAGGACGTTTTCAGGACCTTCTCAGGAGTCTTGAGAGGTCTGCTGGATTCATCTATATCTGGTCGAACGGACACGTTCGGAACATGTTTCCGCCCGTTTGCTTCGGAAGAGGTTGCTAACAACTCCTCGAGCAGTTGTCGCAAGCTTCAAAAGAGGTTGTTGACAGCTTCTCGAGCAGTTGTTGCCAGCTTCAAGATTGGTTGCTAACAGCTTCGCGAGTAGTTGCTGCCCGCTTCTCGAACACTTGTTGCCAGCTTCTCAAATTGAGTTAGTTGATTCTTTTATTTAAGTGTACATTTGTGTTGTGTACAAGTCGTGTGTGTTGAAAAAAGAAGAAGAAGGCCAATCAATAGAACTCTAGTTTGGTAAGATAAGATCGAGACGAGAACGCGTTGAAAAGCGATCGAAATAAGTTCAAGGCGCGAAAATGCTACAAATCCACTCTTTTTGGGGGTAATCTTGAGCTGATTTGGTCATACATACTGGTCGTTCAGACGTTCAGACAGGACAAGTATTTTGAGAGAGGAACCTGAATAAAGGGATTCAAAAGTCAGTACAGAGTTTCAGTTGGTGATAATTGACTTTTCGATTCAATCTTTGCCTTTTTGAGTGTCGCTCATTTCGAACGCAGTCAAAGGAAGTCTTGTCCTGCGGAAGAAGATAGAAGCTCTGCCCAATTTTGCATTTGCTTTGGGTTCGATTATTCAGCTACATTCCAGTCAAGCAAGATGAGGTGAAGAGGGGTCGACTTGCATCGTGTGCATTCATTTTGTGTGTGAGTGTGAGTGTTAACTTGAGAGCCGGTAAGATTTTTGCGTTGTTGTTCATTGCATATGTTTATTGTTGTTATGATTACGTAGCAAGATCGCCGGTTCGCTCGGGCTGGATTTGAATGATCAACGATCCAACATTTGTTCTGAATTTGAGTTTCTGCATCGTCGTCCTCGAGGAAGAGTCTCGTCCAATGCTCTTGGTGGCGTATGGTATCCATAATGTCCAACACATCTGGACCTAGAACATCCAATGGAGCATCTAAAGCAGTAATACTGAAAACAACAACATCAACATCAATCAACCCGATCGATGAACACAACCAAAAACTCACGAAACACTATGTTTATCAAGCAATTTTCGAGCTGCTACAGCTTGGTTGACTCCAAAATCAAAAAGCCACAGACCGCTACTAAAGCGACTCAGATGACTCAGGCTAGAACTAGCACTCGAGCTAAAAGACAGAAACCAATTATCATTACAAAGTTAATCCAAAAAGTCAATTATCATCAACTGTTACTCTGTACTGGCATCCGAATCCCTTTATTCAGATTTCTCTCTGAAAAATACTTGTCCTGTCTGAACGTAAGACCAGTCTGTCTCAGCTCAAGATTACAAACGTGTTGGGAACGAATTGAATGTCACAAGGCAATTTGGCAACACTCGGTACTCTTCTTTCCTTCCGGTGATTTGCACGCGGACCGTGCCGAATGTATTCGTGCGCAAGTTATCGAATTGAGTATCCATCGTTCGATTGGTTCTTCGAGGGCGAACTTCACTTTTTTGAAGAGAGGCGTCAATGAGCTGTGGAATGTGGCGATCATGAGGCATGCTAAGCTGAAACTTGGAACAGAGTCAGCTCAGCTTAATGCGTTATCTGCTAATGGTGAAGAAGTCGAAGCCATCGCCGCAAAGGTTCGCGAGGCTGCTGCAACCCGCCGGTGGGGAGCAGACTTGCAAAACCTTCACAATCCAGGGAATAACAATTTACAATCCATCGATTTTCCAAAAATGAAACACAAGCATTCGATCCAATGCACTGCTCAAAAGTGAGCGGCCACATTCTTTATTGAACACTCTCCCCCGATTCGCCTGTCTCCATACATGCATTCAACACTCCACCTCAATTTGGGGATTTCCATCCAATTTCATTCAATCACAAATCGCCACATATGTGACCGCCTTCAACCAAGAAATTCAAAAATAAATAACAAAAATTGAATTTGATCAAAGTGATCATCACATTGGAATTCACTTGTGTGATGTCAGAATTTTCCGAGTTTTCATGTGAAAATGTTGGATCTCCACTCTTCCGGACGTTTCATTTTCTACAACTTCGACATTCTGTGACTCAAAATAGGCCCTGTCTGAAAAGGGGAGGGACTCCTCCTAAAGTCTCCTGCAAGGTTACTTCCACCTTCCAGAGCTCATATCCTCGTCCAAGAAGATAAACTCTTCGAAATTTTCTCAATTAAAACAAACCATTTCATTAAAATTTACTTTTCAATTTCTTTGTTCAATAAGATTTCTATGAAAAATTACAGCAGAAATGATCAGGTGACTCTTTGGAAATTTGTGATAAAAACAGGAAAAAAAATCAATAGGAAAATGTGTTGATGGCACAGCGATCCATTCAAACAGCAATACTACGTCTTAGTGGCTTTGGCTTCACGGTCCCGTTATTTGATTTGGACAAATCGGGAAGGTTCCATCGAAATCGACGGACACACAACAGGCCATCCACTGATCATTATTGGGCGATCAGTGCGTCCGGCTTCCTCAACATGTAATGGGACACGTGTTCGTACACGACGAACGTGATCATTGTGGCCGGTGTGACTCGAATCAGGTTCGTACCCAATCCCTTATAGAAACCGCGCCAATTCTCAAATCTACAAGAAAAATGAAACGAAACAAAAAGAATTACAGTTGCAGTTAGTGGGCTCTCTCATCGAATCTAAGACTAGTTTGAATTGTCGTTTGGATGGGTTCGTGTGTGCGATGTGGGGTGATTGCTTCGACAAGGAACACGAACGCGCGGAAGAGTGAATGCAGTTTTCAGGATATTTCAATCCATCGTTTCTGTCGCGACCGATCATCGGATTGAGGGTCACTTTCTTCGAATGCCAAAGCAGCTTAATTCTACACCACAATGTTATCACTCAACACTTACGTCAATCACTGTTTGTTTAGAACCTAACGCGTGGACCGATCATCGATTTGGCCAATATCCTGCGGAATTGATGCCTTTCACATCCGGTAAATACCTTTCACGACTCCTATCTTCTACAGAGAAATCTCCTCTCCAACCGTTTTTTGTTTCGTTTTTATTGTCACTTGAGCCAAATCGGCTAAGAGAATGAAAGACTTGAGCGATTATAGCGTTAATCTATTTCAATTTTATACTTATTGCTATCAACTGGTCAACAGTCACTCGCCATTTCTCCACCGATCATTGTCCAACATTTTTCTTTCTTCTGTTTTTTTTTTTTTTTTACATTTTCTGCTGATTTTCCAAACAATTTTTGAAAAAAAAAAATTCGTTCTAAGTTTTATAATTTGATGTTGTTTTTCAATCACATTGACAATATTCTTAATTAATTTATTTAATTTAACTAATTTTTTCATTAATTTCCTCAAATTTCCTCGATTGAATCGATTCCCAAATGAGATTGATTTAAAATCATCTTCTGCGATCGTTTGTACCATTCGTTTTTGCGATTCCAGCCGATTCAGTCACAATCAATAGAATTCACCACCGAAACCGTCTGATATGTCGCAATGAATACATTCCGGTTGAGAACGATCGAGCTCTTCGGAAGAGCGAGAGCAAAGAGGTGGATGACATCGTTCGACAAACACCACCACCACCGCATGGATCAGAATGGAGGCAATGACTTTGGCGGAAGGTTAAGCGGTCAACAATGAATGAACCAACAAAAAAAAAACGAATTCAAATCGATTCAAATAAATAAATAATTATATTGCAATTCCAATTCGTAAAATTATAATTAAAAAATAATTTATTAGTTGAAAAATTCTAAACGACGAACACACACGCAACTGGTTGGCGGGACGAGAATAGCAGCGAAAATGGAAAAAATAACGGAATATTTCCTCAGAATGGGCAAGAGTTTGCGGGGGAAGAGGGAGAGAGGTGTTGTGAGGGATGCGTGGACGAGTGCGTGAATGGATCAATGTTGATTTCCTGCAACATTTCTACCAACTAATTGAGTGATGATGGGGGGGGGGCACTGCCCCCTTGCGCGGTAACAATTCATTTCGAGCATAAAATTTACTTGAGTCATTTCTCACTCTCTCTTCTTTTCTCTTTCTCTCTTTCTCTCATTTTTTTCCTCACAAATACTTTCATGTTCTTCCTCGGACTTTCTTTTTTTTTTTTTTTTTTCTGTTTTTTTTTTTCGTTTTTCCGCAATTTCCATCCTCATTCGAAATAAATCTTGTCAAAATTGCTCAATGATTGTTCCATTTGTTTTGTTTTTCTCTTAATTTTTGGTAGCTTGTGTAAACTTCTCATAAATGATCATAACCAAACATATGTTGGGCATAACATGAACTAAATATGGTACAAGGCCTTTGTAAAAACCAGGCACACGTTCATACCTCCATGTTTGCTTAATGCAATCCCATGTTCCGGCATACGAATGATTGTGATCTTGCAAACGGGCTCGCAACACCTGATACGGATATGTGACAGCAGCTGCTATCAGTTTCGATATCGCGGCAAACATAAGATACTCGCTGGTGCCCTGAAAAGATTGAAAATCGTTAGTCTCGTGAGTATCGTCCCGGTTGTGGGGGGAATCGAGTGGTTCTTACCATTTTGGTGTCGATCGGCACATTGCGATAAATATTGTAACGGTTCTTCATTTCCTCATAGGTCATGAACTGCAGAGCACCATGACTGACGCCAAACATTCCCGGAACGAAACCCTGGAATCAATCAATCGATTATGGATGTGTCCTTGAACACATTGTCGCCTCCCCAAAACTCACCCTGTACAACCCTCGAACACCCTCGGTTTGATAGATTTTGCTGAAGGCATCCACCATGCCTGTGTATTTGGTCATGCTGTTTTCAGCCACAGCCGTTGACCGGCAACTGTCGTACTGCAAACAGAGACGGGTCTTGATCACCCAAATCGGATTGGTCATGACCAATGTTAGAATGCCGGCTTCCGCAGCGGCCAACATATGCATCGTGGGTCCCAATGGTGTCGAAGCGTTCCCCTTTTGGATCCATGTCTTTATCGAGTTGTAACTGTTTGGTGAGGGGGATATGAGGTTATTATATTGAATGCCAGGAGGGAGAAACTGATGGGGAACTCACAATAGAAAGTAAAAGCCCCAGGCGCTGCCTGATCCCCAAACATTTGGTGTGACGCCTTTGTATAGTCCACGGAAGCCCTCTTGTCGGAATATTGTGATGAACGCGCCGGACATGCTGCGGTATTGAGGCACTGCTTTCGATCGTCCATCGTTGACTGAAAACGAAAATGGGATTGTTACTTCGGATTGAGGGAAGAGGCGATCGATCGAAACTCACCAGCGAATCGAATCTTGATCAAATCCAAGGGATGAAGTATCAAGGTGGATGTCACGCCGCCAGACACTCCAGCCACCATGTGCTCGTATTTCAAATGCGAGAATAGTGTTACTTTGCCATTTTTTGTGTTGTTTTTTATTGCAGCTGCCATTCTGATGTGTCTTGTGTGTGTTTGGGTGTGTGTGTGTGTGTGTTGTTGCGTTAGTTCAAATTCAGACTATTTTCCAATTAAAGTGGAAATTGATGGAAAAATCCCAGTAGCCTCGTCGCTTAGTAATTCACCTTATAATATTATTTTGCTAACAATTATTATCGATTATCACATTCAAGTAGAATTTATGTACAAAATACGTTCACCGTTTTCACTCGTCTCGATTCGTTCTCCGCAATGGGTTTGATCGGAACGGTTTCACAAAATCTTCCTTACAAAGTCTCAACATTCGATAAATGTATCGATGATTCGATGGTGATTTGCGTTAATGTTTTTGTGAAGGTGTTTTTGTCAGTGACAAAGACTTCATTGGCAATGCTTCGGTGAAGTCCCAAATTGATGGCAATCGTTTTACTCATTGTTTGTTCAATGAATTCACTTTGTCGAATACTCTGTTTGGTTGTCACTTGGAACAGTCTCGTCGATTCACCTGGGCCTATTTCACTGCATTTAACATAATTCCGAATGAATTTTCGCAAACGATTATTTTCTCACAAAATATTCATTTGGTTTTTTTCGTCTGGTTGGTACTGGGTCCGATTGTGATTACAGACTGACGAAAAACCCTGAAAGATGACGCAAGACTGGCTGATTATTGCACCGAACGTTATTTTCACGATGATTTCAGGAAATTCAATTTGACATTTGTCGAATGTCATGTGGTTTTGTGGAAAATCACTAAATCAACGGACAGAACTTCAGCCAAATGAATTTATCCAAACTCAAACACACAAATCGAAACGAGTCAAGTGAGAAAACTTTGACATAATTCCTTCCAAAATAAGTGAGAAGAAAAATGTGCGAATGCACCCGTCCGTCATCGAGAGTGTTCGATAACCCGTTCGGGGGTGCGTTCAATTGCTCTTGAACAGGAATTACGGCGAAATTGTTTCGCTGTGATTTTCGGAGAGATTTTCACTCGGAGAATTCAGCTATCACGCCCAGACGTGTCTTCGAGATGATCCTCTTTTTCCACCCAGTCCTTGATAGAGCGTTTTCTTCCACCTGAAGCACTCAGTCGTTCATTTGAATGCAGTCGGGCTCTAGTACTTTTCCAACCGAACGACATAACCGCAACCATCTTCACGACATTGAAATGTCAGAGCCGACAGACTACTCTTTGTCGACGATTTCTTTTATTTGTTATGAAATCGCTACCTGAAACTATTTACGATCAACTACTGGATAATCGCACCAAACAAAGGGATCGTAAAACAATCAAATCGGACTGAGAGGCACATGATCGGTCGATGAGGGGATTCCCTGGATCGATAGAATGTCGTGAGATGATCCAACGCAATATTGACGTGGACTTTGTCATTCGAAGGTAATTTGGTTGACATTCCCGATTTGGATACAGTGAATCCATCGAATTGGCTTACAATCAGACATATTTCATGCGAGCGACTGATTGTTTTCCTTTCGACTGGGGGTTCGAGGCAGTGACAGGAAGATGGTGATGTTGGCTTCGAACACAGATCAACAGTGGGTGCAATCAATTGGATGAAATCGTTCATGAATGGGACTGATTGATTGATGATTGAGAAGTCATTGGGGTGGTCCGCCTGGATTCGGATGATGTATGTTATATTCAGCAAATTGGTTTTCGTTCTAGGACTTTCACTAGTTGTCTTGGATTCACGATGCGTCTGGTTCTCAAACATGGTTTTCAAGCATGCTGTCTCAGATAAGTCAATGTCATGCCGTTTCTCACGATGAGTTTCGATTCTTTGTGGATGCTTTTGATACATTTCAGGGGGAAATGGCTCGCTTCGACTTGGTCTGAATGGTGGAACTGCAGAGAGAATGGTGACTAGAGAATCGTAGGAATCTCTGCTGTGTTGTGGCTAGAACCTCTGGATGCTTTAGATTGATGGTAGCCTTAAACACCTTGAAAGCCAGGAAGATCCATGACCGAGCTAAGAAACCCTCATAAAACAAGCTCTCTGTGAGAAAGGAAGAATTCGATCCAAAAAACCACACAAATGAAAAAGAACAAATAAATATTGAGCGAGAAAATGGTGTTTGATTTCGAAGGCTTCGATCTTGATCCTCGTCTTGCATCGAGTTTTTGTGTGATCTTTCAACCGATCCATATTCAAATTCGACGAGAAGGAACTAAATAGCATTTACCACACAAGGAAGTTGCCATCGTAAAGATCTCGAGCAAAGCTGGTTGTCAAGCGAATCATCCTCACACCATTTTTCAGCAAATGAACATCACCTCGTCTGAATATCTTATGCAAATGATCTTCTAATAAATTTTTTGTCTTGATGTCGGTCTTTGTCATTTGAGCAAAGCGACTAAATATCAAGGCCAACACTTTATTAACGATCATCCACATCGGATGACACCGATACCTTTGAAACATCAATAAAATGGTTGCCAACAAAAGCAAACACCATGCGACCGTTCATCGCAACGACAATGCGATGAAATGCAACAAATTTTACCGTTTACACTTACCTCGATGGTGTGATGTTAATCACTTTCCATATTCGTTCAAATGGCAATTCAATAATGCGCTTCACGGACGAATATCGATTGCAATTTCCCTGTTGAAATTTCTTAGCGGACCATTAAGCTTTTGCGCAGGAAATCGAATTGATCGAAAACCGGCCCTATGACCAATTAACTGATGAATAAAACCGCCGAAAATACCTAAGATTTTTTTGTTCCTGAAATCACCACAAGAGGTGATGACGACGTTGGTGATGCGATTCTGGGCGGTTTTGATCGAAATTCAAGAACTCGTTTTTTGATGATAATCACGTTTGATTGCGATGGGATATTCATGCGGCGAACCTGTGCGCAAGCACGTTGCTGATTTATGCTCGGTTATGTCATTCTGTGGATTTTACATCCGCCGGCAATTTGAGAATGTGTCGAGTCGATGGGAATTTTGGAGCTGGATTCGATTTGAAGGAAACAATCCGGGTGCCGCCCGGATTCTACATGATCAACGACAGTTCTTGAGTGCATGATCGTAATCAGCTGAAGAGCAGTCGATCTCCAGAGCTGCATGAGGAAAAAGGCATTTTTGCCATTGCGTCTTGTCCGATGCGACAGTTCAAACTGTCCAAACATCATCAATATCAACGAAAGTGACAGTCAATTCACTTTCGGACATAGAACTGAAACGCTTGATGATAACGCAAATGTGATCCGTCAACATGATAATCGATTTTGGTTTGATTCAAATTAGACGGCGCCAAACAAATCCGAAAAAAACACTCAAAATTCGATGATGAGGCAAAAGCATGCCGGTTGCCTTAACTCGTCAACGCAGCACGAACGATCGAAAGAGGCTATAAAGAACAGGGCTTCAAAGTGGTCCGATCGATTGAATAATCATGATTGCTCGGCATTTCTGGTTGGATGATGTCGGATCATTCGCAAAACTTGACTTTGTGCGCATGCAAACGCCCAACGTTTGAATTAATTAATAAATTATTAGCATAATGAAACCGAAATGACAAAATCGAAATCGACCACGGCAACGGGTTGCCGCAGGCAAAAAAAGTGGCAATCGAAGATGCGAATTGAAACGAATACATGCCCAATGCTCATGCTCGATGTCCATCCATCGACTCGATCATTGTGCCGGTTTCTCACATTTCAAACACATTGGACTATTAGCACATAACGACGACCTTCTCTCATCACTTTGATTATGATTTTCTTCTCGAATGAATTTGGTCGACTTGCATACACGCCAAAGACGTTATGAGTTTTGTCAACAAATGAGTTTTTATTGAGGCGATGGGATGTGTGTGTGAGTGTGTCATGCCATGGTTTAGCCGGCTTTGGCCAAGTTTTGCGGTTGGTGTGCACGCATCGCATCCAAACTCAAGTTGTAAAATTCCTCCAAAAATATCAAGATTTGTGGATGACCATCGTTTCGTGGTATTTGACCATTTGATTTCGATTTTTTTCGAAATTGTATCTTCTTCTTCTTCTTCTTTTGAATCTGCTTTGAGATTATCATTTTTTTTTTCATAACTTGTTCAGCCCAGAGCTTCGGTTCGATCAGTATAAATACTCGACGCTGAGAATAGCAAAGCATCAGAGCACAAATCGTGATCAGTGATAACACATCAAGCAATCCAAACAACAAAACCTTTTCAAAATGAAATTCTTCGTGAGTACCAATTGTTGAATAGAAACCAAAACCAAATCCAAATGGACCAACAGGATTACCAGTGTAACATTCCAAGCAATCATTAATTCTTAATTGCGTTTACTTGTAGATCGTTGCCTTATTCGCCATCTTCGCTGTTGCTGCCGCAGTCGATTCCGATGCCACCGCCGAAACTGTGAGATTATCTCAAGAAAATGAACCAGAATCATACGTCGTCAGCTACGAAACATCAAACGGTATCTCCCATGAGGAATCTGGTGAACTCAAGAAATTCGGCCCAGAAGAAGAAGCCGTCGTTGTCCAAGGCAGATCCAGCTGGACTTCCCCAGAAGGCGAGAAGGTCACCTTTGAATTCGTCGCTGATAACAACGGATACCAACCACAAGGCAGCCACATCCCAGTCAGTCCAGAAGTTCCAGCATATATCATCCGCGCTTTGGAATACATTCGCACTCACCCTCCAAAGCAAGTTTAAGCATCTCACCCGCTTAAATAGTCCCGGCTGTAAATAGACCACGACAAGGAACAATCAACTAGGAACCTCCCGATCTATTTCGATTTTGTACAGTACATCATGCGCAAAATAATTGAGCTTTTCAGAAAAGTTTCTATTCTTTGAACTCATTTTGATTGTGACACTGCCAATTTGATGAAAAAAACAATATCAATAAACAAATTCTTGAAAAATTACTCGAAAATCTTTATTTGCTCAAACCTGTCCTGTCCTGGATCGATCATCAGCACATTGGCTGGGCGAGAAGGGGTTGGAAGGCGAATTTCGATTCTTCGCTATGTGACTGATCTTTTTGTGGCCACTGAATTCATGAGTTCTAATCTAGTCTAGATGACTTTCAACCTTGTTTGGAATGCGCTCTCTTGTGGCTGGTCAGTGTTGCATTTGGACTTGCAAGATTTATAAACGTTTTTACCCAACAAATTTTGACTGCATTCAATTTCCCGTTGACAATTGAATATCATGCTATGGATTTGAAACTAGCTCTCTGTCTTGCAAGCTTCAAATGGAAAACTGAATGTTCCAACATGCGCTGAGTCTCTTTTGAAAAGCCAGTTTCATGCAGCTCTGAGCTTTTTCAAAAGACGGATTTGCTGTGATGGCATCTTCAGTCTATGTATTCGCCGTTGGTCGTTCCGACTCAGACGTCATTCGAGGACAATAACGCGTGCCGATCAGGTGGCTAATGCGTCGCAAGCGTGCGAGATTTCAATAGAAATATTTAAGATGGAAGCGATCATCAGTGATGATCGATTCATCTACGACACGCTTTCAATGTATGTATTGAATCCACAACTCGTCTTCAGAGATAGTTGCTGCAATGCTGTCTCCCTCTTCTTGATTAAGTATTGACCGTCAGATGTTATTGTTGTTGTTGCTGCCGTTTCAACAAACCGCGATTCTGTTGCTATGGTTTTTTTAGCAACGCCTGCCGATAGCTCGCTGTTGCGGAATCTGATTGATTCAAACATATTCTTTTGAAGGCGATTTTTCTTGTCTTCTTTGTGACCGTTGGCATTCAGAATCAAAGTATACTTGTCCTGAGAGTCAATAGTTGATACAGCTGAAAATAAGGAGGAGGAGTGGTGATGAAGCTCATCGGTACTCAATTTGTGCTCATTTGGGCCCGAAAGCTGAATTCTGAATTCTCGCAGTTACTCTTGAGGATTCGCGCATACATGGGCGAGGTGGTGTGCCAGGGTGTTCTTTTTTTGACAGATAGGAAGAAGAAGAAGAATTGCACTTGAAATAACTCGAAAACGATTGATTTTCCAGTGGCTTACTACGCCCCCCCCCTTCCCTCTTCCAATAGGCCCTCCTGTTTGGGGGGTCCCAGTTGGAAAAAATGCTGGAAAATCAATCCTTTACGAGCTATAGAATTTGAACTTTAAAAAAACTGAATCTCACTCCAGCGATCCTACTCCACCTTGCCCACGTATGAATCCCCGTAAAGCGGGAAGACATCCGAAAATGCACATCACATCAGAATCGATATTAAATCGTTCATTTTGGCACATCAGCCACGAAAGCGTGTTCCAATAAAGCTCCATCCAATCAACCCGACCGATGTGATCGTTGAAACATGCTTCCTGATCAACTTTTCCATGAATAATTTTTTGCGAATCTCATCACTTTTATGAATTTTTTTTTCGAATAAATTTCGAACGGTCGACTTGCATACACGCCAAAGACGTTATGCATTTTGTCAATAAATGACTTTTTATTGAGGCGATGGGATGTGTGTGTGTGAATCAAGCATGCTTAGCCGGCTTTGGCCAAGTTTTGCGGTTGGTGTGCGCGCATCGCATCCGAACCCAAGTTGTAAAACTCCTTTAAAAATGTCAAGATGTGTGGATGACCATCATTTCGTGATATTTGACCGTTTGATTTCGATTTTTTTCGTCTTTTCTTTCAAATTTGAATCTTCTTG
>JANSTV010106822.1:0-19196 GCA_027564135.1 Lestremia cinerea
AGGAGTCGACGGGCTACTCGAAAAACCATATGGCGTCTCCAAACACTTTACTTCTGGTATAGGCTGTTTTCAGTGTTCTTTAACTGATCTTCGACCGTTCCTCATGTATTTTTCAGCTATTCCTCAATCATTCCTCTAACTATAGTTCTTCAAGTGATCCCCCACTGATTCTCGTTCATTTCTCAGCTGGTAGTTTTATTGGAATCACATTGGTTTGGGTACGGTGGCTTATATGTAGCTCGGGTTTCGCAGAGATTTCTGGAGACAAGAAATTCCACATCTCTGTTCTACACACCCCATCGGAGTATTTATCTCGAATAAATCCAATTAAGGTCAGTTTAGTGGAATAGGATATCAGGCTCCACTTGTAGGTGCTTTGTTGGATGCACCTAATATTCGTCTTGGAGAGCATAGATACCACTCTTGGATGTATATATGAAGCAACTTCTGTGCCTGAATTCTCTCACACTTGACATAAACAAAAACATTTTGGATTTTATGTAAGCGGTTATATCTTTTATTTGAGATTGCATGCAGGAATGATATATTTCTTTATCTATATCCGAACAGTCTCCTCCAACCCGGTGTTTTTAGTGGTGTTGGGGTTGGTATTCCTTCCTTCTCTGAATCGCTCGAAGTGTTCGACGTCAGTGGTGGTACTGGCTCTAGACTCATTTCTGGTGTCACAGTGCGGGTTGGTGTATCCGTTCGTAATGGGAGTGACGGAGTGTCAGTGCTTGCTGATTCACCTTCTGGAATATTAGAGATCACTTTGGAAGCTGGTGAAGGTAGAGGTACTTCTGACATGATTGTTGTCGCAATTTCATCTTCCAAAACTGAATCAGTGGAGACGTTGATTGAAAGAGCTTGCGAAGAATATGGAGTTGGAGTAGGTGTTGGTGTTGGTGCTGGAATTCCTTTCCTCGCTAATGTTTCGCCAGAAGTGTTCGACGTTGCGGGAGTGATTCCTGGTGGCAATGCTGATGCGCTCGCTGGAATGGTGCGGGTCGGTGTATCCGTTGGTGAAGGAAATGACAGAGTGGTAGGGGTTGTTGAGTCGTCCTCCGGAATACTAGATATCACTTTAGGTGCTGGTAATGGCTGGGGTACTGCTGGCACGGTTGTTGGTGTTGGTGTATCATCTTCCGAAACTGAATCAGTGGTTCCAGGCGACACCGATAGGTCGAGCGCTGATGAATCAACTGTTTTGCTCGCTAATAGAGCTGGTGTTGGCGATGGTGTGGGTATACTTTCTCTCGCAAATGTCTCGCTGGGAAAGTTCGACGTCGCTGAGAGTTGTGACGGTGCGGGGGTGATTCCTGGAGGTAAGGCTGATGCGGCCGCTGAAAGGGTACGATTCGGCTTATCTGCTATATCGCTGGAGCTGGACGGTGTTGGGGAAAGAAGTGATGTTTCAACTGTTCCGTTCGCTAATCCTGCTGAGATCACTTCAGGCGTCGGTGCTGTTCCTTCGGCAACTGAATCACTGGAATTAGATTCTGAGGAAGTTGGCAAGGGCGACGTCGTGAGGTTGTTCAATGGTGCTAAGGAGTCGACTCCATCGGGTGGCAGGAGTGCATACAACGGTGTAGATGACAACTGGCCCGGTCCATTTGGATAAGGCGTGCCGTTCGATATTCCAGAAAAGAGTGAGGCTTTGAACGATGGCACAATTTGTGTGTTAGGAATAAGCGCCCCGGCAGGTGCTGTTGAGGTTGGAAGTGATGTTTCAACTGTTCCGTTCGCTAATCCTTCGGAGCCCATTGGTGCTGTTCCTTCAGCAACTGAATCACCGGAATTAAATGCTGAGGAAATTGGCAGTGTCGACTTTGTGAGGTTGTTCAATGGTGCTAATAAATCGACTCCATCGGTTGGCGGGAGTGCATGAGACAGCATAGATTTCAACTGATTCGGTTCACTTGGATAAGAGGTGCCGGTCGATATTCCAGAAGATGAGGTGCTGAACGGTGGCACAATTTGTATGTTTGGAATAAGCGCCCCGGCAGGTGCTGTTGGGGTTGGAAGTGTTTTTTCAACTGTTCCGTTCGCTAATCCTTCGGAGCCCATTGGTGCTGTTCCTTCGGCAGTTGCTGTTGGGGAATATGTTGATGTTTCAACTGTTCCGTTCGCTGATCCTTCGAAACCCACGTCAGGCATTGGTGCTGTTCCTTCGGCAACTGAATCACTGGTAATAAATTCTGAGGAAGTTGGCGAAGGTGACGTCGTGAGGTTGTTCAATGGTTTTGAAGAGTCAGCTCCATCGTGTGGCAAGAGTGAATGAGAGGGCATAAATTTCAACTGACTTGGTTCACTTGGATAAGTCGTGCCGTTCGATAATCCAGAAGAGAGTGAGTTGTTGAACGATGGGTCAATTTGTATTTTTGGATCAAACGTACCAGCTGACATTCCTGAAGAAAACGACGATGTCAAATTTTCGAAAGTCTCCGACTGAGATGAAGATTTTGCTGCGCCAGTTGGATCGAACCATTTGAATGGCAGATTTTCAGCTTGTGGAGCTAGTTTGATGTAGCCATCATTCATTCGAATCGGGTCGCTTGTCCCATCGAAGCTGATCGAAAAGCTTGAACTGGAGCCATCTCCGACATAACTTTTTTGAATTGCGGCTGATAATCCATTTGTGCGGAGTTCGTTCGGATCAAAATTTAGATTCATTTTTTGATTATTGGAGAACGGACCATAGGCCGTTATTCCATTATGCTGCGATACGTTATCGGCAGGGATCTGCAAACATTCAACACCGATCAGTTGCTCAACGAACCGGAAAAGCTTATACAAATATCTCGCTAACACATACGTAAGATGTCACAGCTAACGTAGCAGGCTTTAAGTCAGCAGTTCCCGAAGAAAGGTATTGACTCGCAAGGCTCAGTGCAGTTATAGAGAAGCGCTGAATGGGACATAATACCGGCGCTGTTGAGACCTTGGGGACGAGTTGATTGAAAACTATTCTCACGAAACTTATAGTGTTCGAAAACTTCTTACTTTCCCGACAACCAAACAGAGCAAAAGCACAGAAAAAGACGAACATCGAAAACACTTCATGCTTCGACGTTTGTTATAACACTGGGATGTTTCCATATCCATTGAATGATACGAAATGAGAAGTATTTCTGCATGTGTTGTGTGATCGCAAATATGTCAAAGCAAATAACCACACATGCCTCGACGATCAAACTTGAGATGGGGATTGCTAATAAGCTGATATTGAATCGCAATATCTTGCAAGCACGTGGAAGCAAAAGTGAATCGGTTTTGATGCCTCAAACCATTAACCATGTGGAGTGGGTCCGCGCTCTCCCATGGAACTTCATACTTACATTTCTCCATCTTTCATCGACCATATTCTCCATCACAGTAAGGCTTACCCGTTTGGATTTCAAGCAGCATTCAAGCAAGCTGTTCGATTTTGTTAGCCATTCCTCATATTCCAATTTCTAATATTCGTTCAAGAGTCAATTTTACTCTGCCATCAAACGAGATAATCGCGCAAGCTGATCAAACAATGAAAATTCAGATAGCATTCTCATCGATTGGTTCATCAACGAACAAATATCACCGAATTTCCGCCTAAGTGATTGTCACAAGAAATCGACACTGAAAGTTGTTGACGATTCGACTGGTATGACGCCCGAAGTACCACGTATGGAGTACCAGTATGGTTCACTTTTATGCAGTTTGATTGACTCAATATCCTCATTGAGACATTCCGAGCGCGCATAACTTGATTGATACTTATTCAAAACCAAGAATCCGGAATTTCCGTTGAATCCGATTCAAAAGTAGCAGACATTTCCTTCACATGTCCAATCTATCATGACCTTCAAACGAATGAACAATTGCTGTGATTCATCTGTTTGTGTTCTCGGGTGCATGTCTGTTTGCTTGATAATAGCAAGCAACAACAAGCAAATCTCTGCTCAAGCTGTAATCGCAATACGTGTTCACAGCCCGTTGCTGTTAGTGTCTTTGGTCCTCTTGACACCTGAAAATGTGAGCATTCTAATTTACAATTGGTAACTCAAGCAGTCGATTTTTGGTTACAACGTTCCGTGAAAATCTCAGTACGAATCGAATCGCATGACAGACTACCTTTTGGCGATGGGAATGGGACCAACAGGAAATGATTCGAAAAGTTTCGGATCGTCTCGTGAAAGGCTTAAACAAATAGAGGAGTGTGAAGATCCGCTGCAACGTCCTTGCTGAGCTGCATACTGCACGGTCCTTTTCTTCGATGTTGCTAACTTTGAAAATAAACCAAAGTTAAGGCGTCAAGCCAAAAAATGAAAGAATCCAACTGTGTCTCAAATCGACCAAGTAATGCACGAACCACAAACAGAACACTTGGGAGTTTTGTTGAAGGTCTGATGCGATTTGCACTCTTGTCAATGTGGGCGTTTTAATTTTCAATTGGCAACTCAAGCAATCAGACCATTCAAGCTCATCAGTTTCGCCGAATTATCGAGCTGAACATAATTTTGGCAGTTTCCATTCTCTTGAATCATTTCAATCGAGATATTTCAAAATAAATGTCTTACGTTGCTGTTTTGTTTTCCAGAGAGTGACGTTTGCGTTTTGGACTGTCAGTCGGTAGGTGTCTCTGACTGTGTTTGCGACCCAGTAAGTACATCATGTACTTTGATACGAATTATGTGTTCAGGTTACATATTGGCACAATGTTTTAGTGAGTTACCAATTGAAAAAGGGAATTTATTTTCGAATTCGAGTAAGAAAATGAAACGGAAATTGGTGGAACCGAACTGGGCCAATGAAAGAAATGCGTTCTCATGGTTGACGGGGCCTCAAAAACTACTCTACGCCATGGCGGGCTGTACTAAACGCACAAAAGAATCGGAAAAATGGACGCAAACAAAATCAACTGTTTCGTGCAGTGTATATCGTTTTCCCTTCACCTCTGTTCGGCTATTGAGGCAACGACATCGTTTTAAGAAGAAACCATCCTCTCCACGCCGGAATATTCCTCAATTTCGAACAACAAACAAACGTTTTGGTAAGTACATCACCATTGCAACATGGTTAGAGCTGACGCTCAGTCAATTCTTTTAAACAGAGAAACTTACACAATGGAAGCCAAAACGCTGTTGGATACCTGTTGGAATGATCTTGAGGAGAAAGAAAAACCAAAGATTGAAGCCTTTCTGAAACTTACGCATGTGCAGACAAATGCTATAATAGAGTTGTTTGTAACACACAGCAAACTGGCGAGGGTGCACGGTCGAGACTACGAATCCGGATGTTCTTTTTTGGAAATGATAATATACCTATATAAGA
The DNA here is from genome assembly GCA_027564135.1 of Lestremia cinerea. Taxonomy (NCBI): domain Eukaryota; kingdom Metazoa; phylum Arthropoda; class Insecta; order Diptera; family Cecidomyiidae; genus Lestremia; species Lestremia cinerea. The sequence goes on from JANSTV010106822.1 coordinate 5,311, forward strand.
CCGGATTCAGTTTAAATAAGGACGAAAACATAGGGGAGTGTGTAATAGCACGCATGCGCAAACCTCCTTCCCCGCCTCTAAACCACTTCACAGAGGCTCTAGGTATGCTCTTTAATACAAATTTTGTGATGTTTGGGAGACACAGAGTCCAGTCACGGCGCTCTGTTTCAAATTCTTCAAAAGTACACTCACAAATGGGATGTCACAACGAATCATCGTTCAGCTTTGGGTTTCAAGACTCAAGGACTCGGAAGGAAGTGGCATTGAAGCTATTTTGATATAGTCGTCACTTTCTGTTTGCAGTGTTGCTACTACATAGTGTTTTCCTCTCCATATTCTATTTTAATTGCATATCATGTTCTTCTAGCCTTTCGTGAGGCACGATTGATTTCGGCTCTGGAAGAGATTCATTCTATTCGGCAAAAATCCCCGAATCGGAACGAGGATTACCTATACGTATGGACAGTAGTGCAGCTTTTCCTGGAAGCGAACATCAAGGCTCTTGAACGCGGCCGGCCACTTTACACCGTACTTCAACGTGTAACGTTGCCCCCAGAAGAACAAAGAGGGACCCTGTGGCAGCAAACGTGTCAAGAAAGTGATCCAAGTCCGCTACTTCGGGAAATGATCAGTGGATATAAACTTGCTTTTTCCAACGACAGATTTCGTGATCTTGATTGAATCACTTCGACATTTCGTCATCATTCATTTGCAATTGTCAATCGAATGAATCTTGCCTCAATTTTCTCAACCTGAGGGTGTTTTTTAGCAAAAAAGTTGATACTTTTTAGCAATGGCTTGTCTCGTGGAGGGAGTGCTTTACCAATTATGGCAAACTTTAGGAATAAAATCATAAAAGCATGAAAAAGACGCCAAGTCAACAAATTCAGTGTTTCATTTCAATGAGTAAGGGAAAGAAATCGTGCGCAAAATTGCGACAGCGGATCCAGTAGCAGTTCAAATAGCTATCTGGGCAGCCTTTTTAAACACTTCGAACTGCTTTGCGCTGCATCTGCTCGAGATTGAATTGAAGACAATGTTGTTGATTGCTTCCGTTGATCCAGAAGAGAGGAAAGGGTGGTGGGGGTGTTGATGGAAAAAAACGGTGAAAGCAAACAAAAACAAAGATCATCATTCAACGAAAGAACAAATATTTGCAAGTGATTTCATTCAATGCTGAGGAACGCTAAAGCCTGACACATGCTGATGCCAGTGGCGTCGTTTCCTCGTCCGTCGACGATGCGATGGTCGTTTCCAGTTCATCATCACTCTCCCTTCTAAATATCACATGACTATCTCCGAACATCTTCTGGCTATCCCCGAATTCCCTACATCGAAACAATAACACAATGTAAACAATTCTTCGAACAAATATATCGTTATGTTATTATCTCTACTTCCAACTCTAACAAAAACATCGATCCGCGCAGCGAATTGAGGTGGTGATCTTCGATGGTCGTTTATTTGGTGATGGCGACGAACTGGTGGAGGCAACTTCAAACATTTGATTGATAAAGCACATACATATGCACATTGCGAAATCACAACGTCTGGTCGTAAGGGTGCCAAACTCAAAGAAGCTCAATCAACTAAATCAGAATCGATAAGGTGAGATCAAATCACGACTTTTCCCGCCGTCGTTCCACTAGTTCACTTCTGAAATTTTTTTCAGACATGGAGGCTGCTTCAAGCGCACAAAACCAACTCATTCAAGTTGCAATTGCAGCAAGTTTGAATCTACTGATTCGGCACCCATCTGTTCCGAACCGGGAAGCTGAAGTAACTGACTTTCTCGTGAATATTCGGGATATGATCGATGGAGCCTTGCACCGGTTGGATGCTGGAGAGGTACCATTAGGACCAGGTCCAGTGAACGGCAGAGCATCGGCACGGGTTGTTGCAGAAGTTCTGGATCAATTGGATAACTGAAATCGCCAACCACCATTGTCATAAATGCTCATCAATAAATCAAAACAATAGTTTTCTATCATTCGAAACGAGTTGTATTTGTCGAACTGTCAGGCAGAGTTTTTAGCACAACGTTTGTACTAAACGAACAAAAGAATCGAAAGAGAAATGGACGAATGCTAAACGCATACATAAACAACTGTTTGGTGCAAGCCAAAGAAATTTCAATACTTTGATTTGGATGATTGTTCTGCTTGACAAGCCTGCTGATAATCACATCAAATAGGCATTCCGCCGAAATAATCATCAAGAAATTCTATTTGTGTGCCAATTTTCGATTTCGAGCATTGGCGTAGTGTGAATTTGTTGCGGAGAAGTTGCGATATTGAAATTTTGAGGAAAGTCTAGTGAAAATATGCCACGAGGTAAGCAAACACCAAGTGTTTATCATTTTGGAAAAACCAAACATTTCTCACAAGTGGAACATGCAAGTAGACTTGGCGAATAATTTTTTTGGGAGATTCCAACGAAATTCGTTGTCGAATCAAGCACATTGTCGCTTTGTCACCAATTTCCAAAACGATGTTTGACGTCGATCATAACCCCAAATTTTCGTGACACATAATTAAAATGTTGTGTGTGTTTAGGTAAATACGTCAATCACAAGGGGCGGAGTCGTCACTTTACCAGTCCAGAGGAATTGGAAGAGGAACGCAAGAAGAAACAGTGAGTGAAATGGGAAATGGGTTTGCGAAATCGAACACAAATTGTTTTTGCTTTGGCACAGGCGAAATCGCGACAACGGCGAAGAATCAGAAGAAGAGGAAGATGAATCTGGCAGCGAGAATAGCAATGACAGCGATGAAGACAGTGAGGAAGACAGCGAAGATGAAAATGCAAAGAAGAAAGGTGTGCAAGGTTTGATTGAAATCGAAAATCCGAATCGAGCTGTCAAAAAAGCAGCTGAAAAAGTTACAAAGGTAAATGTGAATGCTGCGGGAACATCAAAGCCGGAATTGTCCCGACGTGAAAGAGAGGAACTGGAACGGCAAAGGGCGGCTGCACACTATCAAAAATTACATGCAGAAGGCAAAACGGAACAGGCAAGGGCTGATCTGGCTCGATTGGCCATCATCAAGCAAAACCGTGCCGATGCCGCAGCTAAACGAGAAGCAGAAAAGAAAGGTACATTCAATGGGACTTGATCGATCTTATGATCACCTCTAATTCTCTTGTTTTCTTTCTCTTTTTCGATTCCACAGAAAAGGAAGGCCGTGCAAATAAGTCTAAATCATAGTCTTGATAGTCTTTGTAAACAATAAAAACCACATAACAGTCGAATGAAGTCGCATTTTGATTGCTTCTCCAAACGGCAACAGACAACAAACATTGTTCAAATTTGACATGGGAGTGGCGTCATAGCGGAATATCGTTACATGCATTGACTGTGTTTTTCATCAAACATTTTTATACAATTACAAATCCTCTGAAAATACAGTTAGCGTTTCTTTGGCGCCGAGAATCACGCCGGTCTTATGAATTCCCAACGATTCATTCGAGCTCAGTTTTCACGCGCCAGCTGAAAATGGTCAATGGATGCCGGAGCCGCTCTCGACAATAGGTTAAGCTTTTGACAACTCAGTTCGGGAAAGTGGCCGTGTTGAGTAGTTCTGAAAGGGAGAGTGATTTGACAACTCCAGGGAGCATTGGTTTCTGGAGTTGTTCCTCAATACTGTTGGAATGACAACTCAAGAGGCCAACTATGTAGCTTGAGTTGTTTACTAACTTTTCTGCGGAATTTTCTATTTTTTTCGCCGTAGTTTCGAGTTCATAGCGATTTGATTTCATTATTGATACATCTAATGGTGACTGGCAAAGCATAGTAAGGCGTTGATGGTAGTCCTCACTGTCCAATCAGTTTACAACTCAAGCCAAAAGTTTGGTCTTGAGTTGTGAAGAAATGTGCCTCTCCGATTTTTTTCCAAAACGGCCCAAAGAATAGGAAAATTGAGCCATAATCAATTGGAGGAAAAGCAAAGCAATGGCTGTCGACATTCGTCATGATCAATTGATCGCACTTGGTCAATTACACCTCGTTAATGAACTCGAATGTGAGACCTCCTGCTCAGCAGTTCCTGTCCGCAAATTATAGAGAATTTCTTCCACAAAAATCTCTTTTGCTCGAACCGAAAGTGGGATTCAACTTCCACATTATCCACATATTGTCAAGTGACAGCGCTCGCAGTGATTAAACTGTCATTCTGAAGCATATTTCTAACAACTCAAGATTCAATCCTTTGAGTTGTAGATTTTCAGTCATTTTTTTCCAGGTTGAATCCAATAATTTTTCCTTGCTGATTCAGGAATGAAAGCATTCCGTGGAAATTATCATTCTTCCATCTCCCTTCAATCAATCGACCGAAAAGAGGTGGAAGTAGGATATTTGAATACGACCATCAAGGAGGATGAAGAATTGGTTGGAAATTTGTTTGGAGTTAGATTTCGTTTCACACAATTATCGACATCTCCCACCAGACCAAACTACAATTTACTCTGAAAAATTTGTTGTCCGAACCTGAATCGAACATCGTTTTGCTGGACGCAGAAACCCGAGTTCGTCATTGAGCTGTGATTGGGAGGAGCATTTTGACCACCTAGAGAGTCAATTCCTTGAGTTGTAGCTTTCAATTATCTGCTTTCAGATGGAATCCTATCTTATTCCCACATCATCTGTATTCTGACGAGCTTGGGTATCGTTGTTCAGCGAGACTATGTTCGAGCCCGGTTTGAGCTGAAAACCTTAACTGAACAACATTGTCGTTCGTCAGCAGAGACATTTTGATGGACAACTCAAGTCGAATTGAATACAACTCAAGAAATATTCCGAAACAACTCAAGAAACCGCGGTTTCTTGACAACTCAATTCAAATGCTCTAGAACAACTCAAGAAAAGCCAGCTTCAGGACAACTCAAGAAAACAAATTCGACCTCATAGCACTCTTATGCATATTAGGTTCGCAATTATTTCCAAAATCACCATCGTAATATTTACATCATGAATTGGGCTGATTGCCTGTTTTCATTTTGATGAGATTTCATTCGAGATAGAATGTTCTTTATTTGAACTACTGTTCTGTCGTTTCGTGTATACCGCAGCATTCTCCTGACAATTTTTTTGAACAATTTCCCCAGTCTGTTTCGAATTCGAACTTATATTTGATGAATACAAGTGGCTGATCAGCATAGCTATGAGAGCCTTTATGATGGCCGATGGACCAGCCTTTTGTTAGTCAACAGCGTTTTTGGTAAGTTCAACGTCTGCTGGAAAAAATATTAAAAAATTAATTTAAAAAAAGCCAGCTTGAGGACAACTCAAGAATAGCCATCTTCAGGACAACTCAAGAAAAGCCAGTTCCAGGCCAACTCAAGAAAGCCCAATTTCAGGACAACTCAAGAAAATGATAAATTAGTCAACATGCATCTCAGTAGGCCACGCCATCTGAAACAAAACAAAGCTTTCACCAAAAAATTGTGTTGATCTCATTGAAAATGCAGGAAATTTCGAAAGAAGTAATATCTGAGTTCAAAACCGCCTTCGCTCTCTTCGACAAAGACGGCGACGGTGCGATATCGACAAAGGAGTTGGCAGCCGTTATGAAATCATTGGGTCAAACACCGTCAGAAGCTGAATTGCAAGAAATGATTGACGAATGCGACAAGGACGGAAGCGGCACCATCGAGCTGACCGAATTCATCGCGATGATGCAACGCAAGAGAAAGCATTCAAACGAAGAAGCTGAGCTCAGAGAAGCGTTCAAAGTGTTTGATAAGAACCGGGATGGGCTTCTATCAGCCGAAGAAGTTCGCTATGTCATGACGAATCTCGGGGAAAAAATGACGGACGACGAAGTCGAAGACATGATTCACGACGCTGACACTGATCGAGATGGGCAAATCAATTACGAAGAGTTCATTCAGATGATGATGAAGAGTAAATAGACAATTTGTATCTCAGGCGATGACGATGTCTGTCACATTGAGTGGGGAATGGATCATCAGATTAGAAGTTCAAATTTTACGCGGGGAACATCCTTGAAAATCAATTTCAAACAGGATCGTTGCTAATGGAGTGAATGTCGCTCAATTAAACCAGCATTTAAATAGTTCTCGATTGCTGATTGGAAACGAATAGCATCTCTTACCGTAGGCCACACCCAATGAAATCAATCAACTCGATAGCAAAAATTTTATTCAAAATCAAAAATCCACATTCTTCCTGGTCACCTCACAATGCGTCAGATTCTCCATACAATCGGATTTAATTTTGTGTCGAGTCAATGCAATCCACGTTTTGAAGCGGTCTCCACAGGCGATGCATTTGTAAGAGTTATCAACATCGGCATTGACGTGAGTATGAAATCGCTTATAATGTTGCATGAAGTTCGGTTTGTTTGAGAACCATTTCTCGCATAATTTACAGTAGAATTTGTTCAGGTTTGATTTTGTGTTTGAATTGGAGAGGCCACTGATCGACGAGCGTTCATTGCGTCGTTCTGCATGCTCATGTTGCGTTGGTGAATTTCTATCCAACAATTCAACTATGTCTGGCAATGTTGACGGGGCAATGTCGCAAAAGAATCGCTTCTTGAACTGCAAGTCATCAATCATTTGAGCGGTGATCGACGATATAATATCGTCCGATAGAATTTCTAGATGAAACGAATTGAGCGCCACCAGCTTGCGATTGTGTTTGTTGCTTTTGTTGTGTTTCTTCAAGCCCCACAACGATTTGAAACGATATTTACAAATTGAACAATACAAATCAGATCGCTTGGAGCATATTGGATACTTCTCTTTGTTGATATCGATGTTTGGCAGGTACCGGAGGTATGTTGAATTGTTCGATTTCGAACAGCACATTTCTGAATCGTAACCAGAACGATAGTCATTGCTTTCATTGTTGTGACCCGCGATTTTCGGGCTGAACGGACGAGAATCGTCAGATAGGCCGATGCATTCCCATTGGTGTAATGGCTTGAATGGAAGCCAACAGCTTTCAATATCCATAAAGTTTATCATTTTCTTCCGCTGCACAAGTGGACACCGTCAGTGCGATACATTTCTTATCCGAGTTTGGTCAATCGCGCTCAACTTTCGAATTGATTTCATAAAATGATTCTCAGTCATGTCACCGACCCCTCAACGAATATTCAACTGATTCCTTAATGACGAACTGCAATGGAATATATACAAGTTCGCTTCAAGAATATCGCTTATTCAAAGCCGCAAGATGATAACATCGATTTGAAAGGAATCAAATTCACATTTTTTTATTTCCTGTTCGCCAAATATTTCGGTGTGCCATGTGGTTGGCCCAAAGCGATGTCATTCAATTGAACATCAACACGGCCGACTCACGCCTGGTCAGCTTTTTCCGATGGCAGACGATAATTTCTGGCCACTTTCATCGGCAAATGCTGCTACGTGAACTCCTTCCTGCCCAAAAATGTCGATAAAAAAAAATGATTCGATTGGCATTGGCGATTGCAATCGTGTTGAGACTGCGACAGCGGGGCGGGAGTATCGAATGAATATCTTTGTGTTTCGTATTCCAGCTGCATTGATGCAAATGACCAATCAATTATGTATGTCGTTCTCTTTGTTCCGTTTCGATTCAAAGGAAATTAATTGCAATCGAGTAATTATGACGTTTCCAGTGATTGAATTGTATTTTCCTTTCGAAGGCCACTGCAATTATCTCGTGAATGTGTTTTTTGTTTTGTTTTGAATATTCTTGCTGTTCCGTCCAGCCATGGAACCGCAGAGTGCTCAGTGTTGCATAGAGTGCTCTTGAAAGTGGTTCCCGCAAGAGATTCTCCGTCCGTAAGAATGACACCGTACGCAGTGTTTGGTTTGATTTTCGAGAAATGGCTTTCGTTCGCCGGCGTATTGTTGGGCCATAACATTCTGTCGCCAACATTCCAAATCTCCTTCATGACGTACTTGGTCATTTTGGGTCTGATCATTTACAACGTATCCGCCTTCTGTACAATGATTGCATTCGATTTTGTGACAGCAGTAAAGGCTAGTGGTGTCATTTGCCTGGGATTGCAAGTAAGTGTTTGATTTTCGATGAGGATTCTTCCAGCGGCTGATCACAGTGTTTCTCGAAGGGCCAAGTGAAATCCTATGCTTTTCTTCGACGTCGCATGAGATTGATCGAAATGTTCAAGACATTGGACAAAATCTACAGAAGCAATCAATCAAGTGATTCCGACGAAACCAACACCATGAAGTTCTGCGCGACGATGGCATGGCGGATGAATAAAACGATGACGGTTCTGTATCTTCTGTGTGGTTTGGCATTTCTTTCGACGCCAGGAATTCTTTATTTGTTTACAAATGAATTAGAAATGATATTGCCATTGTATTTGATGGGATTGGAGGTGAATTCGGTGACTTTGCTTGTTCTCAATATCGTTTACCACATTTTTATGGTGACTATTGCCACTCTTGGATTCTACTATTTGGATGGCATGTATGCACATTTGGTTCTCAATGTTCTCGCTATGACTGGACTGATTCGGAATCAATTTTGTCAAATGAACAAAATCCTGTTGAAGTCACACGAATACCCAACATCTCAGATTCGTATGCGGTTCCGGAATATCATCCTGATGCACAAGGAAATGCTCACGTAATTCATTTGCTCGGCTCGCGGGTATTTCCTTCTAGTCTCTTCCATGTTATGCCTTTTCAGATACGTGGACGAGCTTGAAGAGTGTTTCTTCGAAGTGAATTTGGTGCAAGTGATTTGCACAACGATCGTTCTGGGAGTGGTCATTTTCGCGATATTCCTTGTAAGCAGCCACGGACTGAGCAGAAGCGCTTAACGTTTTTCCTCCACGAGAAATCTTTTCCGTTTCAGACAACTTGGTATCAAGCCTACTTTCTCATAATTTGTGGTTTGTTCCAAATATTCATCGGGTGCTCTCTTGGAACTATTGTGGAAGTCTGCGTAAGCAGTCATTGGAACAGTTCGAGTGTTTGGTGTTGATCTCTTGTCTACGATTTCAGTTTGATCAACTCGACGAGAGCATGATCTTCAGCAATTGGCTGCTGCTGTCCAATAGCTATCGGAAGGAATTCGTACTGGTTATTTTCCGGGCTCAAAAGTCAAAGCTGCTCACGGTCGGTGGAATATTGCCGTTAAACATGATCACCTACTGCACAGTGAGCGTTCAGAGTTCGCACAGTCTCAACGAAATGGAAATCCATTTTCTCTCTTCCATCAGATTTTACAGAAAATTTACACATTCGCAATGATGCTTTACAACTTTATGAATTGAATTCGGTTGGCTGGGTGTCAGCTCGCGTGGTCATTTCACCATCATTCGCTCATTCGAACCACAATCAACTATTTGGATTTACGAGGCACACTTTCATTGGCTTTTCTATTCAATCACGCCTTACACAATTGACGCTGTCAATGCGAGCATGATCGGGAGAGTGTTGATGGTTATTGGTGGAGAACAATTTTATTGTGGTCGTCACATATTAAAGTCGCTTGAGGCTTCATTCCAGGATGGACGTACACGGGCTGTGACACGACGGAGTATACATTTTGTTGCAGACATAAAACCCACAATAAACAAGTGATTTAATCATATAAACATAATCATGTGAGGTTGGTGAAACGTAATGCAGAAGTGGGTCAACCAAAATAATTACTTAAGTTATTTATGAGAAGCAACCCCAGCAACTTTGTTGGAAAGTTTATGAAACCTTTCAATGAAAAAAAAAGTTTCCGCAAAATTACGCCACGTGAGGTATTTTCTGAGAATTTCGAAGAAATGAACGGATTCTGAATGTCGATTTTTAGGACGAAATTCGTTTCGGTCATTTTTGGTGACATTCATCGTCATGCGCATAATGATCAGATCTAGTCGCAGTCTTGGAGAATCTTAGATGTAGACGCTGAAACAAGGTGCTATGCTCGGGTGTCTTGTTCATCAATTCAATTCTGGAAAAAAAATTGGTGAAATTCAGAAATCAACTCATTTTCGAAAACGCAATTCTGCTGATTTGACCTATCGATTCCAGCAGGAGGCTCTAAGCAATTGAATCTTACGACAAAAACGAACCTCATTTCGAGTTGATGTTTTCTTGTGAAACTGAACGGTCTGAGTTGTTTTGATGATTCCGAAGAACTGAAAACTTTGACGAACTTCGCTCGGCTCTTTATAATCGATTTGGCTGTCCGATATTACTATTTGCGCAATTGTCGAAAAAATATGCTAGCGCTGCTTACTCAGCAGCTGGTCTTCGTCGCCATCGGTGCCTACATTTTCTTCTCACTCGCATTGCGTGAGTCAATTCAATTGAAATTATTGCTTGCTGTTTCCTAATGGCAATTCAACGAGCAATGCTCATCCTGAAATATCCCTCTTATTCAACCTGCGCTGCAAAATGGTGATCTGGCGTTCATGGTTTGGCGTCTCATCATGGTTCTCACTCGATCAAAGCACAATCACATTCCCAGAGTAGTCATTCAGTTCTGTTAATAATTCGATTTGCGGGTGGAAGGCATCGACGCTAGTTAGAATTTTATTGCTTTTGCTTGTGACGTAACTTAATTGGCTAAAGCCGTGACCGAGTTAAAGGTCGATCATTCCGGCGACTCAAATTGTCAACTAGTTCATTCATTACACCGAGCTGCTCGGTCAATGAAATAACGTTTGTTTCAATGTTTGCTCAGACGATACTCTCGCTTGCTCAACACGCGTCGATGACACGATTCCCCGCCGAATATTCAAATTTCCATAGGCAACACAGAGGTCGCTGAAAATCTGTCGAAGTCATCACTTAAATTCGAATGAAATGTTTCTATCTCGCTCTGGCATTATCATGTTCGCTTACGCTATTTGTGAATAAATGAACAAATGTAATTCGCTAAATACTTTCCTCGTCAATCCTCCAATTTGACCTACAAGTTTTACAGCGAAAAACATGTCGAAAGAGAAACCTGTTTTGTTTGACAGGGTTATCGTCTGGGGATTCAGCTATCAGCTAATGTAGTACTTTTTATGTGTTGTGGTCATTTTTTTTGGTACGAAAGCGCCAAGCTTTTATCTCGTTTTATATGGAAATCATAGATAAATTCGCGTGGTAAATAGGTCTCTGAGCAACTTATATAAATCATCCGTGCCAGCCAGCTTCAGTTTGTTTTTCGTGACAGGCGCTCACGCAATACACAGATTTCAAATCATTGAACAATTCGAGAAGACTCTCAAGAGATGAATGAAAACATCGACTTCTTTTTACAAGAAGAGCTGGAAGCGTCTTCAATCTACGACGGTGAAAATTATTGGTTCCCATTCGCCGACGAACGGCCTCAACTATGTGGTCCCGTCGAAGAACAGATATCCCTGCAGCAGCAATTCACCTACGATGACGCACAATACTCAATGATGTTTGACGAACTGAATTTAGAGCCCGTGCCAGATACACAAGCACAGTACTCATATTCTGGATTTCCAGAGCAAATACAACAATACGAGAATGCGTTCCAAGCCGCTACAGCGGATTTCGAATGTGTAAGACCTACGGAGGACATTGACTTCATGGCGCCCATCAAGGTCTTCTTGAGCTACACCCGCAATGGAGACTTGGAAATGAAATACGAAGATCAAGTCAACCAAGACTCCACAGCGCAATACTACCCACTCGAAGACTCGGGCAAACTTCGAAATGTCATTCCATACAATTTGGATTCGGTTGAGTCGAAGCGTCTCAACGGCCAAGTAAATCTCTACTGTTCCGTATGCAACTACCATTTCAAATCGTTGCTAAATTTGAATGTTCATATGAAAAGTAGGAAGCACGCGAAGAAGCAGGCGAGAGCCGAAATTCGGTTCAGACAGAACGCATGATACGATCGTTGAGTGTCTTCAACAGAATCGGCGTGCTGAATTCAATTCAATTTCACCAACACGGAAATCATCAATTCATTCTGTTGGTTGGACTGTGTGGTTTTGGACTTCAAATCGACCAATCAACCTACAATAATTAATGAAAAAAATTCGAGAATATTCGTGACTCGTCACTTCAAAATAAACAATAAAGCTGAATTTCGTACGATCAGAGCAGAGATTTTCGGACTGACCAATCAAGCCAACTTGGTTGAACCAACTAAAAATAGCCGATGTCTATGAAGTTCTTGCCATTCTCTCGGTAACGAAAGACGGTGCAAGTGTTCATTGAATTTAATATTCGAGCGCATTCAGACCTATTCATAAATGCATTGCACTAGTAAATATTTTGCCAAGCATCGTCAGACAAATACGGACGCAGACGATATTGACACCGTCGACGACGCGAAATCAAATCAACTATGAACAAGCTGGCAACACGTTGGCACTGGACTTCCTTTCCTTCTCTCGCATCATTTTCAGCTAAATCGCTATCAACACTTGGAATCTCTGTCACACTCATGTCGCATGAGAGACCCCACACTGGAGAGGTTTGACGCCACTCAAGCATCTCTGGAGTTTTTGACACTGCGAACCAAGAGGCTTATCTTGGCCTACGTTGCTCATAAGATAACCACATTCTGCATCCGCGATGGGTCACCTCTGCGGTGAACCGATTTGGAGATACCAGCCTTGTTCTGAGCTCTCAAAACCAAGATGATCTACCGCAAAAGCGACCTACAACGGATTTGTTTGATTTGTCTCAGCAGAACATAAGCTCATTCCTTCCTCAAAATTGAAGTCAAATTAGGTAAACAACCTCATCCACACCTCGAACGATGAAAAAACTGTGTCCCTAATCTTCACCTTCTGCATGTGTCATCAACCAATGCAGGTGATGCATCCAATTTGGATAATTAATAACAGACGAATATGGGTAATCGCCGCTCCTCATCGACGTTCATGTCATTCAATTGACCCAAATGCAATTGCTCTAATTATTCGCACACATCCAATTGTGTGGCTTCGTTGGACATTTCGAAATCGTCAGATTGTCTATGTTATTGATGTATCAAAAGGAGGTACAGCCGCATCCAAATGATCGACAGAAGAAAAAAAAAAGCGACAAAAAAGAAAAGAAGAAAAGCCGCATGCAAAACGGCGAAATAACAGAAAAGATAAAAATAACATACAGTTGCTTCCTCGGTTGTGGTCGTTGTATTTAATGATTTGGTGCGCCTCGCAAAATGTGCGAAAATATAAATATACAATGGACTGGGCAGACAGAAGGAAACCTGTGAAATGTTATTCGATAAATCGAATAGTAAACGTGAGATGCACTACAAGAAGATCCAATCGACGGGTCGTTCATCGTCATCGATCATTTTGTGTTTTGATTGAAAAATAATTGTGTTATTCGGAAGCGTAGACATTCAGTGTGTTGTATTGATTGCAGGCCGTTAATTTTGCGCGCCACACGTGCCCCAAACCAATTAGTCGGTGTTGATTGTCGATTCGACAAATTGCCATTTGTGTCGTTGGCGTTTCCGGGAGTTTGATTCGCTGCAATCAATAGTGAATCGAGGGAGATGTGACGTTCGTCGGAAATTTGGCATCGCAGTAGCTCCAAGTTAGAACAGTGCCCAATCCAAGCCGATATCAACTTTCAAAATTGGAGAGTTTTCCGGAAAATTCTTTGGTTTGTTGAAAATAAACACAAAACAATTCGGTCGCGAATCGAAAATATCATAAACATTAAAAAAAAAAAAGAAAAACAAAAAAAAACGGACACTTTGCGAGTCTCGTGTGTCTTTGAGTATTTAGTGTTTGCGTTTCGGTGTGTGAGTGACGTATGCCAAGTCATATAATTAAATTTCGAATGTAAAACATTTGTTGGTGAAATCGAAGTCGACGGTGTGAGGTGGTGTGTTTTGTAAATTGTTCATCGTGAAACGTTCAAAATTCAAACGAAATGAATTGGAAATTACTGTTTGCTCTGATTTGTTG
>JANSTV010106933.1:0-19194 GCA_027564135.1 Lestremia cinerea
ATTATTCCGAATTCGATAATGAATTCATCTTGATTGCCATCGCATTTATCATTATTGGACGTTGCCGTTCTTGCGTCAACAGTTTCGTGAGACTCGCCTTTCGCCATTCTCTTCGCCACCGTTTACCATGCCGTACGAGCTGATGGCGTCACAATGTCTATTGCATACGTGAACTCGCACAGGGCAAGGATGGAGAGCGTGAAGGATGGCTGAAAAACAAGCGCTGAAGAAGTTTACAGTAATATCGCATTCATATTCATCTCGTCGAGTTTAATGAAGGCGAAGCGCAAGTTTGCTTGTTTTGGGTGTCGCCGTCGTCGCCGAAGAATGAAAATAATATGTCGTTGTTTTAGCTGATGTGTGTGCATTATGCATTCAAGTGCATTCAATTTCATTCTTTATTACGAAAATAACTTGAAGATTTTTCACCCGTTTCCGACGGCAAACAACTTTCTAAAGCATCGAGCGGGCATGGCCCGAGGGGAATGGCATCAGTCCTGCCTTTGAACGCGAAATAATGTCGCCGCTTGGGATGCGAACATTGAATGTTAAATGCGGCAACGACTCGCAGATTGCGGAATTGCTTTGCTGTCGCCGATGGCTTTAGCGGTGAAGATTAATTAACGAAAATCAGAAGCCAGTTGGACGTGTCGGGAGTTCCTGAAGACAACCGAGCAACGTCTTTCGGTTGAATTGTCGCCAGGTAGACGCTCTTAATTGAATGAATGTCGTGTAATTCCATTATTTACGTTCGCTAATTCCATTCCAAGGCGTCCACGGAGAGGGTGGCGAAATGAGCACCAATCCGGACGGTCCATAAAAATGCAAATATTTTAATTTCATTTGACGTTGGGTGGAATTCCCTTCTTGAGTTCTAGGTAGGGAGGGGTTGGGGCGGGGGTAGGGGTAAATTTTAGTGAGCCCGTGCTCAGCAAGTGTGAGGTCAAGATGCTCATGAGACATTTCTGTTCAATGAGCCAATTATTTTCAAAATGAACTCTCATTCGGAAGAGACAACGGGCCATTGACCACGTGACACAAATCGTGTGCTATTTCGGTCTCGTATCGAAACTCAAATCGAAAACAAACCACTCCATTCGGAAACGACGCCACTCGCCTCATTGACATTCCGATATCCACTGAGCGCTCTGGTGCGGGGGAGAGCATCCATCAGTCCAAGTCATTATCGTCATTTGTTTTAATTTGCGTTTCACGCACTCACACATCGACCTCTGCATCGTCGCGGATCGTTAGTCTGACGGGCATTCATTCAGATGCCAACGACTTTATTTTGAACTTGACGATGAAACGTGCAGAAAATGAGCAATGAAAGCGATTAGAGTGAACGGATTATCGCATCGATTTGCATGGAATTCCGACCACAACTCGGCGGCCTAATTTCTAGCACATTTTTTCCGCCCGAATATCATCGTCGCGGCGGAAAAATGAAGAAAATACCGAAAAAATGTGAAAAATTGTAAGTCGCGACTCGGATGAATGGTCGCGATCCGAAACTCTTCGTCTCTCAATAGCCGTCTCTACGAGACGCGAGCAAATCATCCACAGTCTGAACGCGCGACGCCCATTGCACGAACAGCCATCCATTCAGGCATGAAGCATATTTCATTATAATATTCAAATTGTACATGGCATCGCATGACGCATTTATTTTTAGATTAGCGAAAACGACAAGAAAATCTATTTGAATGGCATTCACATCAACTCTCGGTTGGATGGCTGCTGCTGTGTCACACATTGCACCACTGCCAATGTGATGATGTTTGGTCCTTGCCGTTGAACGGACGACGACAAATTTACATAATACAGCCAAGCCTTTGCAAGTGGCCATTCTGGCTTCTTTTCTATTTTGCGCCGTTGAAAGCACGAATTTTGTGGCTCGCTCATCAATTGTGCACAGCTGCTGCAGTCATTGACGTTGCACCGTTGGCCCAAAGATCGAAATGAAGTGAATTTTCTTCGCCTCGGGCAATGACTGGATTGTGTGCCCCAATGGGTGTGGTGGGTGCGAGAGGAATTCATTCCGGTTCAATGGATCAATTCCACGAACCAGCCGTTGAAGTGGAACCGCCCTTCGTGCCGGGGTTTCACTGTATTTTATGAGGGAATGCTATCGTGAGTAACTGCTGAATGTGTGTAGCGACATGGTGTACGAACGGAGCCGACCGATGACATCGCTTTGTTTCTTTTTGCGAGTGTTCGATTATCCATCGGAATGTGTCGACCGAAGAAGGGGGTCTCGACGAATGTCTCACGAAATCATCGAAATCCAAAAGGGAGCACCAACAACAACAAAATCCCATAGAATCAGTCACACGCCGTATTTCTCCCCAACGTCGACAGCAACAAGATTAGAGACGCAATGCGTAACGTAAATTTAACTAATTTTCAATGAACTCGAAATTTCCTCGAAGCGGAAAGGCAATCTAATGATAAAAGTTTTCGCCCGAAAGCAAAGCAAAAGTTACGACTTGCACGCAATGCATGCCGCGCGCGCTATTCGTTAACAGTTTAATCGAAGTACACACCCGGAATTTCTCGCTCGTCGTAAACTAGCAAGTGCCGTAGCTCACAGTTAAGAATCAATTCCGATGGGGATCGATATAATCATGGTGAAAGTTATACGACGAGGCGTTAGGCGAGAGAATGTATGTGTGCTTGTGGCGACATGTGAACGCATGTGAACGCGGGGGTGACCATAAGGAACGCGGGGAGAAGTCATGATTCAATTGAATGCCTGGTTTCAATCGGTTATTAGTTTGGTGCCGTGATGGGGGTGCGTCATGAAATCCGATCCGGAATGGTAGACAACAATGCTGACGACGAAACTCCCACCTCGCTCGACGACAACCGCTTTGCATTTTCCGTCATTCAACTTTGAAATTAAACACATAATTAGTCATTTTCCAACAGCATTTCACGAATTATCATCCATTTTTTTCCCTCCGTTTCTGCCGTTATTTATTTTAACCGCTACTTTTCTCGCTCGCCCATCCGAAAGCGATGCCAAAACGGACGATTCATTTTTATGAACCATTAAACGTTTTGTATTCCGAATCCGCATGTTGGGCCGACTGGAGCGATTCTTTCATGGGCCGCTGACGCCAAGCGGTGGAGCGGAGTGGAGTTTCAAAAGTGTATTTGCTGAAATTTCAACGCTCATTTTGACATTATCCGACGCGGACCGAACCGCTACACATTGTTATTTGCTGTGAGGCACTTCATTCCCGCTTTCGAAATCAATAAAAGTTGGCGAAACTTTCTTTTCGCCAGAAAACCCACCCAGCTGCCCCCGTGCCCGTTCATGTCCGTGTGTCATGTCAGCGTCCAACCATATTTCCGCCACTTATTATTTTGAAATTAATGAACGAAAATTGATCGAATTGGTTCATGTTTTCGAGATGGTTTTAATTAATCTCGTTTTTATGACAGACATTTGTTTTGTGTCCCCCGGCAGAGGATGGCGCGCGGATGACATGGGCGTGGGGTTCGCCTTTTGTTTTTCGCCGAAATGAAAATTTGATTTGCGAGACGAGCTGGCTCTGATCAAAGTTCCTGACTGAGCGGACAATAGTAATTGAAATGAACAGCGTTGTCGAGCGAATTCAACTGCAAATTGTCGAACGGGAAACTTTCTCGATTCCAGGCGGATTGACTCATTTCGGCTGCCACCTTTGGTCAACAAACTTCCGGAGCAATCGGTCGCAAACTTTGCCGAAAACGCAAACAAAACAATCGACACGGCCAACCAGAGTTTCTCGTCGAGTTCCTCCTGTTTCCTCTCGCTCTCTAACACTCTCTTTCCTTTTCTATCTTTTTATCCCGTCCGGAAGGAACGATGGATGGATGATTGTTTCAATCGGGAAAATACTCAAATTTTGCAAGCAAAAATCAGTGATTAAAATTCGTGCATGAACTACTCCGAGTTCGAAACGGATTTTCTATTCAGAAATGTTTGATTTTGAGAAAGTTGTTCGTTGGTTTTGGTTTTGAGACCGAGCCGAAAGTTAGCTGCAAGCCGAAAGCCCTTCATTTGAATTGTCGTGAAATTTTCCAATTTTTTGACCAACATTCGACCGCATTCATCTGCCACCGATCGTTCGAACACCACTGATATGAAATCACAACGATTATTGTCAACTTGGCTTGACAAGTCGACCGGATTTACAAGGCACCGTGACGAATACACAACGAATGCTGACGATGACGTCATTGGCGTGTCATGAATTGAATTTTGAGTTTTTCTGCCAGTAAAATCGAGACGAATGTCGCAGACACAGTGCTCAGTCAGACCATTATCCTCATGCGAAGTGGACTATTTGTTGTGTTGATGGGCAATCGTAAAAGTAGTCTGTTGTGTGTTTGCTGTTGCTTTTCATGTAAATGGAATTAGTGGCAGCATTATCTGCGCTGCCAACGAGACGAACCTCTGACTTTTACAATTTGCTGAGTTGAAATTGAAATGGAATCAATAGCCGTAAGCGAAAAGTCGCTTCAAAGTGCCGGAAAAGGGAGGGGAAGGGAGAGGGGGTCAAATGCAACCTCGTCGAATCCTCAGATTGGATTATCTTTCTTTCAAAACGCGGTTAACGACAGACGTGGCGAAACCTGACTGGAAGCGTGTGGTCAAACAGCGAAAGTGAATTAAATGAAATTCCTTTCAATTTTCTCCAATTATTGTGCTCCTTTGGTCCGGTCAGATTTCACAGCAGAAATCAAACAGCGAATCTGTCGACGAAGAAAAAGCGAGAGAAACATAATTCAATCTGTTTTCAATTGAATTTTCAACAAGGAATCCTCGCATTTCTCCATTTCGTCGTGCCACAATCGTCTTGATGTCATGAATGGATCGAATTTCGTTCGCAACAAAGAGCATGTCTCGTCTCATCAAGCGCCGGCAGATGCACAGGAAGAGAAGACATGTCTATCAGAACGATCTCACCCCAAAGCCACAACAAAAAAACGACATGAAACAGAATCCAACTTCAAAACGATTCGAGTCTGCATGCTCATTCGTCAATTCGTCCATTCAGATCGTGCGGAGTGCATCACCGGATAACGATGCGGCTGCGGTTCTCCTATCCAAAGTCTTCAGTGAGAAGCTCCCTTGTCGTCAATTTCGTTCGCTTGGAAACGATGGAAATATCATTCATTTTTCTCTTCTCTTTGTCGCTCGAATCTGTGCTTTCGCTTTGATGCGAAGCACGGACTCAGAACGAGGAGGAAAAGCAAAAAAAAAATGTATGAAAAATTCGATTGTGAGTGATGATGATGTGATAAACAGCCATAAAGATGATGCCGTGATTCAAATTACTTTCATCAGAACCCGTCAGTATTTCAGCTGACGGAAAAAATGGGTGAATGAAAGCCGCGCCGAACGCACATTGCGAAAAGAGCCCCATGATCATTTGTCAGTTCGATGGGTGGGGATGAACGGAGATGCCTGGGAGGATATTTCGTCCAAGATCCTGCACGAGATGAACCACAACGGAAACGAATTCTAAGCGATTTCCACGGGCATTCATTCAGAGGAGACGAAACCTGTTAATTGGGTTATCACATTTCTAAAAGCTTGCAATATCATCGTCCGATGAGAGCTATACATCATCAGCATTCATTCTTACAAAAATCTCCCCCATCAGCTCTCGCAGCCAGTCATTATGCGAGACTCATTGAATAAGGAAATGAGCGAATAAAAAACGGTGTTTTGCAAAATCAGAAACTCAACAGAAAGCATATTTTCTATGAATAACTGTTGTGTGGGTGCGTGCGTGTATGTGTGTGTGAGTAAGTGTTGAGACTTCATCGTCGATCGTTCCCGTGTGGATATTTGTGAATGAGTTGATTGCTGTATGCGGAGGCATAGCCGACTAGCATGCTGAGACTTTAACGTTCGACGCGCAAAGCCTTGAGTCGAATTCGAATTTATGGCAGCGATGAGAAAATCCTGTTAACTGACATAACATTATTTTATAATAATATTTTTCCGTGGAAATTGACTAACGGCATCACAGTAAGCCTCACCGGTGGTTCGAATAACAACACCTGAGCAACGAACACTCACATCGTCTGCAATGAAAATATTAACTTTTCGAGGTGTAGCGAACTTAGTTCTGGCTGCATGTGTGTTTGTTTGTGTGTGAACAGAACGGGGAGGGGGTCGGGAGATATCACAATCCTAATCAAATCGAAGCCTCTGCCAATCCACATGTGCGACAACGTTGCGTAATTGAGACATTCCAAAATCGGAATCGGAAACATCATTAAACACGACATTATGCGAGGCGGCCCTTTGAATTCGGCTCGACGCCAACATTCGGCCCAACATTTTGTATGCAGCAAGCAAATCATAAAAAGCATTTCAGAATCGAATTTCTTTGGGCAAAATAAATGAGCCACCGAATGGGTTTATTCGATGTCGATTCGAGCCGCACAGCCCATTTGGTATTCGACTGAAATCGAAGGGATTCGAGATCATTTTCTTATCGTTTCGGGACAATTCCAAAATGAATCGTTTCCATTGAATAAATCACTTACGAATTCTCTTCTATTTTTCCGGCCCAAATGGAAGCCACTTAATTTTCGTATATTTGGCATGTTCGGAATTAAATTTATCGAATTTCTCAGCAACTATTCGTTTTAATTTATTTGAAAGGATACCCTCTCCTCTCCTTCTCGGTCGCTTATTGTCCTTTCGGGATGCCCATGCGAGCTTTCTGTCTGAGCCTCAATTTGAGAGAATGATCCGAATCCGGATGCGCATCGACGAATGGATTCACCCAGCAAAAGGTTTCGCAAATGCATTTCTCTTTTTCATTGTGCGACAATAAAGGGAATAACACAAACATATAAATACGCTCGGAGCCAGCCAGTCAGCTAATAATCGATGTGAATTTCATTCATCGCATCATGAGATTATTCTCGCGTCAACATTCAAGTAACAACGAATGTTTGCTGACATTTGCCATTGTTGTTTGTTTCGTTCGGCTTTTGTTCGCTATTGTTGCGTTCGCTTTGGGGCTCGTGTCAATGTTATCATTGTGCATATTTGCGCTGCCACCACTGCGCGATTCAAATACATAATTGAAATTGAAAAACATCGAGAAGAATAACAGCATTGCTGCTGGCAATTTCGTTTTATGTCTTTGGGTGCTGCATGCGACATTGTGCCATTCAAAAGTGGTGGGGTGGGGTGTCGGTTGGTCGGATTTTAATCACGAATTCATGCAAGACAATGTGCCATCGAACGTGTTCATATTCCTCGATTGCGTTGCGAGCCAACCACATTGCTTCAAAGCCAACAGTTGATTGCAAAGCTCATACGCCTCGCTTTGGCCGGCCCGATTCGTCTCTGTTGCAGAGCTCATAATCGAAAATAGAATGGTTTTCATTGGACATGAAATATACACGAGAACGACGGCACACTAGCGCGGCACGGCAACGAATTTCCTTTCCCTCGAAAATTGAATTTTTCCTTGGCACAAACGACATTGTCGCCGCCGCACGCTGAATGCCAGCACTTGCTGGATGGATATTGAGAATGTTTATTAATCTCGTGTTCAATGAGCGGTTTTCTTTTTAATGAAGCGCATGGAATCACAAGCATTGCGCTCATGCTGAATGGCTCTGTATAATGCACGATGAATAATTGCGTTGGCTGTGCCGGATCGGAGTCATTTGGGATTGCAGTTAGAGTGTCTATGTGTCGGCTGCCATCGGTTATGAACGGATTCGAGACCTGATGACCGGGTATAGATTAGCGATTCCCTCTTTGTAGGCATTCCCAAGCATACACGATGGCGGGCACGGTGCACCACCTGATCCAACATTTCCGCTCACCAAAATGCTGCCCGTCCGCTTCCCATGACAACTGTTGATTGCAATGCCATCATCCACTTAACTCCTAATCAACTTCAAATTAAGATACCAAACCGCACACCGACGCAAAGTGGATCCTGTCCAAAATCCCTTGCGGCCGCACCCGACTCGTGCCTCACCGAAACCACCGGATTCTCCTCGTAATCGCCTTCCGACAATTATTCACCAAAAAAATAGAAATGAAAAACAAAGCAAATTGGAAGAAAAAAACCATCGAAATGGTTTGCATTTCTCCAAATTGGAAATGAACAACAAATAATCCAGAAGATTTATGTTTCTTTGAATTCGCTCGCACACAAACACAAAAGGCTCGATTCGAATCAACACCGAAACGGACCGTAATTGCTTTCAAACTTTAAGAGAATTAATGAGCATTTGTCGGTGAATTATTATTGTTTGTGGAAAACGTCACTTTTGAGAAATTGTGTGTTGCGGCAAAGTCACCCGTTTAATTGTGACGACGACAATGCCGACGACGACGGCGGATGTAGAAAACGATGAAAATCATGTTGAAGTGTTTCAATTCCACGTTTGACATGATTGCCGATTAGTGTGAGACGCATCGCATCCCAAGAATTATGTTCGGTGGGGATTTGACGAGGGTTAATAAAACAGTTTCGTATGATTCATGGCTGCTGGATGTCGTTCGAGCGAAAAATGCACGGTTCAATGGTCCTCCGACCTGCGATGACTCCGACTTGGATGCTATTCGCTATCGATCGTGCGCCAGCCGCATGCAAACGGACACACATTTGCCGCAGCGTTGCCGCTCCGAAATTGAATTGTTAACTCGAAATGAATTCAAAACGAGCAAACAAATTCGGTGAGCCGACCAACAAACAACCAAACCCAAATCGTTTGATTGTAAACTAATCAAACGGCTGCAATTGCGATATTGATTCATAACGTGCAGCGAATAAACGGGACCTGCAATGGATGGGCCCTTTGGGGATGAAATCTGTTTTAAAGCAATTCCAATTTGTATTAATTATCGTCGCTCAATCGATAGTCGGTTCCGATCGAATGCCATTGCGGTGGTGAAAATAGGACACCCAATGACGTCATCGGCATCGGGGCTATCACGATGCAGTTTTTTCCTCCTTTCTGTTTGCAAAGCCGATCAAATTCGGCTGCCATTCAAATTAAATGAAAAGCAAATAACCACAGCGTTTTCGTGTCCAAGCGAATTGCCGAAGCCCAAATGCAAAATGGAAATGAGCAAAGAAGAAGAAACAAAAAAATGAGTGAAATTTAGTTTGTGAACGCTGCGGAGGACGTGCTCGCCAAGCAGGTTGACACACAGTCATTGCGATGACGGGGGAATCGAGGAAAATTCACGAAAAACTCTTCCGCAACTCGAACAAAGTTCAAAAGTAAATATTATCTTATCAACTACTCTGAGGCAATGCGTCCAATGTCTCAGTCACTGTTTCGGCCAGTAGCTCGAGGGGCCGACACCGCACACTTCCGCACCGATTTCATTTAATTAACAAACACCCAATGTTGAAACTGGCACCACATCCTTTTGTGATGAACATCAACGTTATTTAAATGCGATTGTCGTCATCGCCTGTGTTTACGTTTCACTTTTTTCCTCCCATTTTATCGCCTGCGAACTGCTTCTGTCGCGTGTCGTCTCTAATCAATATTTTCCGGCTAAAACCAACAATAATGAAAGAAAAATTCTAACATCTGTGGCTTTGTGACTTCAATATCAAAATTCTTTTGTACATTTTCCGCATACAAATTTCATATTTGAATTTATTTCGTTTATTTTTTTTTCGAAAAGAAAAATGGCGGATAAGAAGCGGAGCGAAAGGAACGGTTGAAATTTAATTCGGAAATTGTGCCTAATCAATGTCAAATAGAACAATGGTGTGGGCTCGTTGAAATATCTCTGAAGCGAGTGCGGGGATCGACGATGACAGCCTCTTATCAGTTCGGGAAGAAACCAGGCAATTATGCGGCGGTGTAATGAGTGAGTTATGGCTTCGGATAGGAACGACAGTTGAATACATTTCGCAAGGTGATTGTTGTGCCAGTTGGAAACAATGATCGCCCCCCTCCTCTACATTCCGCCCCGCATAACGCTTAAATTCCACATGACGACCCTCGCATGCGATAAATATTCAAAATGAGACTTTAATCCCCCATTCAGGGCATTCATCCTCTTGATTTTTCATTTTTGCGTGCAATTTCGAATGGATTCGCCGTAATCCCTTCGAACATGAAAGCGAATGAAATATGACAATAAACTGTAAATATTTTGTTGTCATTTGCATTAAATCAATAAAATGTACGTCGACCTGTCGGTGGACGGACACAACCCAGCCGCAAAAAACGACGAGGACGAGAAGATAGAACAATGTCTATCGATAAAATTGCCCGCTGGAATGCGGCCGCCTGGACCCATTCGGTGATGGCTCAAGCATTTCGCTCGCCCGAATTACTTTCCATCAACCCAAAGAAAAAGCCCCAAAATCATAAATATTTTCCGTATTTCGGCAAGCGTTTTACCAAGCGTTTTTCTTGCGTCGCACCAAAAGTGGGAACGTAATTAAATTTCCATTTACCTTCGTCGAAGACGCAGCACGGCTGATGGGCTAATTGCGATTGGCAATTCTCGACATGGTCCTCAACCACGCAAAAACATCACAATGAATCATAATTACTTTGCGTCGCCGAGCAAAAAAAAAAACAAAAAAATTAAGTAAAATACATAGATTCTGGTAGCAACTTTTCGCCCGAAAGCAAATTGAATATCGATGTGTCGCATCAAGGAAATCACTTCACCGAATTCGTCTCGTTGCGAATCGAACGGAATAAAACCGGAAATTAAATATAACGCAATATAGCAAGCTGAATTGAAAAGGCTTTCAGCCCTCCGCCTGCTCTGGCGGAAGTGGATGAAACTAAAAACATTCTTTCGTTTCGCACTCCATTCAAATCATTGTTATTTGGTTGTTAGCAATCGTACCTGATCAGTGGCGTATGATATCCGACGGATGATGATCGAACGAACGGCGCGCCCTCGTTATTTCCAAATTCTATTTCGTGCTCAAGCGAATTTGCAATCGATCAAATAATTCATTATTTTCCGCTTTGTCAACGCTGTGATGAATTGGCAACAATCGAAGGGGAGTGTTGGTCACCTCGGCTAGCGCCAATGTCTAATTCTCGAAGCAACAGCCGCAGTCTTCGCCAAAATGAACCGCAAAAACATCCAAAGATCGAAAAGATAGTTTGCCTCTCTGCCTTCCAGTGTTTGCTTACTTTCTTATTTGAATTTCACCGTTAAACTGCCGAAAATGCTCCAACAAATAAACAATCGAGCAAATTTTCATAATTTTCTGTGCGCTCGGTTCGCATTCAGTCAGAATCTGTTTTCAAGTCTATTTCAATTTCACTTCCGCCGTTCGGTTCAATTCACACTTTTTCATGCAGAAATTGTTCGATTCTTTTTTTATTTTCCGCTCGAAATATCAATATTACAATCGTTTTTCTCGTTTCGCCGCGGCTCCAAGTCCCCCTCGTCGCTCACTCGAAGTCGCTTCCACAACACATGAAGTGCTCACCAAACATCAATTGTTATTTATTTAAATAAATCTATGGCCAATGGAATGGCATTCCCGAAATACGGAATCGAACACACTTCGACTCGATCGCACTCTGCTATTTATGAGGAGGTTATTTATGAAATCTTTTGTTTTGTTTAGTTTTTCAATTGGCGCGTACCAGTCGTTCAGAGGCAGAGGCACAAACGCACGAGCACCATTTCGAAGGCATTCAAGCACTTTGCCTCAGTCAGAAATAGCGATGTGCGGTATGTCCGTTATAACGAGCCTGCATCGGCAATTGGACTGGCAAACGGAATCAAAATCAAACACTTGGTTGATTCGCCGAACGAAACGGTACCAAAACACGCACGCTGTTTCCGATTCGGGCCAAACGTGACTGCCTTCGACGATGTTCGAAACGCAACTGGCGCTACCGATTTTCCAACCAAGGGACAAATTGATGGAAAACGGTTGATGTTGAGTCTTCAACTGAGCGTATGTTCTGAGGCGAGTGAGAGTTTACTCTCGATTGTCGAATGAGTATTTGCTTGCGTGCGGAAAAGAGACGACTGCTGGCGACCAACCGATGCCGTTTCACTCGCGATATTTTCTCGCAAGAAGATGACATTCGTGTTGAGGTAGGTCAATTCTGCAGTGAATAGTGTCTCTTGGAGAATGGTTGCGGATAATAAATGAATTTCGGGCAAAACGCTATGCGCTCGGAGCCAGCCCATCAAGCAATACGGGCAATTGGAAATTCCATTTCATCAAAGGATCCATCCATTACTCTCGACCGGGATGTTTGTCTGAGAGGTGATGGAATATTGCTGGAAACTATCCCCTCCCCCTCCGCGCCGCCCAATAGTGGCTCCCCATAATGATATTCAATGCATGTTTGAGTACGAAATTTGAACTGAAGAATGTTGAAAATAAATCGTATGCATTGTTGGCTTGCGATAAATATCGGACTCTCCGGGTGCGGAGTGTGAGGATTGTTCGACATTAAGGAGTGACAATGTTGATGTTGGACTATCGTTGGCCGAACATTGGACACGATCACATCGAATGGAATCCAACCGGCTGCTTTTGAAATACTCGCTTCAGCTCGGTGAATGGATTGTAATCGCAGCGAGGAAAGCAACCAATTCAAAGACATAATTAAAACTATTCGAGCAGCAAAGAACAAACTTGACGAAGTTTCATGATGATTTCTGTTTTGGAATTTTCGCCTCTTGTGATTTCGGCAGCAGGCAGTTGTAAACGTTTTGCAGAGATGGAAAAGTCATCGAAACTACTATGTATTTTTCGCAAGGCTGAATGCTGAAGTTTATCATTTCGAAAATGGACTCGACAAGAGGCTGTTGTTGTTTCGGTTGAATGAATTATGATTCGTCTAGACATACTGGGTGATGCTGATACACGCCCGACATTCAATGCTCGCCGTGCATCGGTTCGGTTACCGACAAAAGCCATCTTTATTCATGCCATTCCGCTTGCATGTCCTTGCCTCGTGTTAAAGTCACAGACACCACCCGCACACAGCAGTCACGTCATTCTTCAAAATCACAACGAAATTATGAGCGCGGCGCGTGCACAGCGCTCCATTGATGCATGCATATCGTCCGCTAGAAATTGTGCATCCGATATCTTATGACGACACTTGGCTGTATTTCATCAAGTTGCCTCGCTCATCGTTGGCATCGAGCGCATGGAATTTTGTGAAAATGTTGAGAAAAAACGACGCAAAGTTGTTAATTAGATTCGCTGAACGAATTGCGCGCTGCGAGTGTTCGTCGATGCTGCTCAGTTTGAGGATAACAATTAGCGAGAATTTGCTAAAACTTGTCATCGAGCTGTTGGATAGCGATAATGCTGCTCTCATCATAAATATACAATCATCTTTAATGACTGTAAAATGTAGCTCATTGCATTCCGGGGATTTTGTCACCTTTTCGTAATTTGATCTGCCGCACACGCACGAGCACTTGACATCGAAGGGCTTTCTCGCGCGCCCCGAAATCGTAACAATGTTGTGAGCCACTTCGTTGAGCAAATTGAAGTGAAACGCTTCCGAAATGCTTGAAAATTGTACAGAAAATCACTGACCGAATATCGGCCAAGCATTGTTCGGGTCGATTCTCGACTCGATTCGGCACGCTTGTTATTTTGGAAAATGATGTGAAAAGGCAATGTCAGCCGCAACTCAAATGCAATCAAAAGATGGGAATGGTTTGTTGATAAATGTAATGAACGGTTTTTTCCCATTCGAATTTCGAATGAAAAAAGAAACATCTTTTGTTCGACTCGCTTATTCCTCTCACACTCGTGGGCCATTGTTTTTGTTGTTGGCGGCGGCGGCGGCGGCAACCCCCGTTCGCATTGTGTTCGATTGAATGTGAACAGGAAGATTAATGTAGAAACGTTGCTCGTTCGTTGCTGATCGTCGTCGTCATCGTCGTCATCGTCGTCGTTGTCGTCGTCTTCGTCGTCTTTTATTGTCGAATTCAATGGAAGCTTTTGTCAAGTCAACCGAAAGCTTAATAGATTTTCTTTATTGTTGAGTGATGGTGGTTGACTGGAATTAAGTTTTTTGTACTTTCATTCCGAAAATTGAAAGTAAATTTTCGAAAATGATTTATTGGTGTAGTCATACGCGCGAGCGGATCGCTCCCACTCCTTGTCGATTGGCTGCCGTTGCCGCAATTGCAGAGCAAAACAGCCTGGAAAATATCCCACGGAGGTTAGCAGGTATTGCGTGGTGAATTGTGCCGTTCGGCCACAATCATCCCAAGCACACGAGCACACGCGTCCCAGACAAGCCGGTTCATAAATAAGATCTGACATCGTAAGAATATTTAATAAAAAGAAATGTTGCCGCTTGTCGCAGTTGGCTGTAATGCGTTTGCATATAACTGTCGCGTTTAATAAATTTATCGGGTTGAAAATATGAAAATAAACAAGCATCTTGCCAGGCCAGCTCGACTCGTCTTTGATTTACGGCGTGCTGTCGAAAAGTTTTGCATTGCGCTGAGTTCGATTCGTAACGTTTGACGGGGAGCACTTTGTCAGTTTACCATCGTGATTCGAAAACTACTCTCTCACCGCAATCACATCGTCGGTGCGGCTGAGGGTTGTCTGCCGGCACGCAGACATCGCAGTTGATTGAAGTCGATTACCCTTAAT
The DNA here is from genome assembly GCA_027564135.1 of Lestremia cinerea. Taxonomy (NCBI): domain Eukaryota; kingdom Metazoa; phylum Arthropoda; class Insecta; order Diptera; family Cecidomyiidae; genus Lestremia; species Lestremia cinerea. The sequence goes on from JANSTV010106933.1 coordinate 14,637, forward strand.
TATTTCTCAAATGACTGAGCTCGACTCACTCCGAGGTGAAAGAGTGAAAAGTTTCCGTGCGAGCATGTTGCATCCGATGACAGTAATGCCCTGTCGATGTCTGAACACACTGAAATTGGAAAAGTTTTCGATAAAAATTCATCTCCTCACATTTGCGGTGAGCACACAATCAATTCATCAATGGAACAATTCGAACGAGAGCGATTTCACTTGATTAAATCATCGAATGGCGAGCAGAAGCGGTGACCCTGTTGAAGGTTCGAATTAATTGATGGCTCGACAAAGTGATTTGGCAAAGGCGATTAGAGCATCTTCTCCAGTCGATTGGCTCAGCACGAAGTGGTGAATATTCGATTTTCGAATCAGCGGGAATTTCCTTCGAGGAAAAACAAAGTGTTTTTTTTGTAAATATTCGGCCAGAAGATGCTGACTCGACCAATGACAGGATGACACTCTGCTTCGAGCTTTGCTTTCCCATTGTCGTTACCGTCGATGAAGAAGCCGATGCGAGTGGGCCTTAAACACCAAAATAAAAGCGAAAGAGTAAGTCTCTTGTGGCCAATTTTCGCTCCAACGCGATAATCATTTTGCCAAACGGACGAAACAACAACAACATCAACTCGATTCACAACACAAGTATCCCGTTTCGAACGAGTTGGATCGTTCGAGTGGGAAAACCACTCGAATAATAAAGTCAACGGACATTTCCCGCAAACATGAACCTTACATTTTATGTTGTTTATTCTCGTTGTTATGCCCAAACGGAACGTTGTCTTGGAATAGTTTGGCTTCACACAGCCCAGATGATAATATTCGAGAGGGGATTTGCGCCGAGCTCCGGACCATACATTTTACGGTTCATAATGCTTGTTCGGTTTGTCCATGTAACGGTTTTAATAACAAAAGACGTTACTGTTCCATTCAGCCGAGCCCGGCCAGCCAGTGAAGAACCTCTCAAGGTTTTTCTCGCATTCTCGCAAAGTTTCTTTTGTCTTCGAAAACTCTCAACCCCGAAAATCACATTATCGTCGATTCCCATCGAATGTGCTGCTGACCGGCAGCAGCATTTCGAGCTGTGAAAGACAATGCGAAATGAAGATGGGGAGAGGCTTTAGGTTCACGTCGAATCGAAAACAGTTCATGAACGGAATAATGCGAGCTGAATTAACTTCACTGGAGTTGAAAGCTCCGTTTGGTAGAAAATGAAACGAAAGTCGGTCGAATCGAATTGTCTGCGATCAATTATCGATGTCATTTGCCATTAAATAATCGGACCGTTTATGAAAGATGTTACCAAACCGCTTTGTCCGAACCGAATTGGATCGCGTTGAGCGCATATGAGACCGCACTGTCGATTATGGTGTTTCTCGCTCTTCTCAAACCTGAAGGCCATTCTTCAAACATTTTCATTTAATGGGAGAATCGGTCTAAGCAAGCATTTTTCGCAGTCCGGACATGGGAACTCATTCAGTCTGTGAAACCGCTCAATGAGCAGCTGAATCAATTCGAATGAAATTTTCAATAATAGCAGCCAATTAGCGCGTCCTCAAAACAAAAACTAACAAATTTGTTTGCCAATTGACATAAAATTGAGTACACGACAACGCCGTTCAGCACAAACACCAGCGACAGCTGCTCGCCAAATGCCAAAAGAATCGCGTTCATCGCTTCCAAAATGTGGGGAATGGGTAGCCACTTTCCAATGAATTATGTTCACTTCCGAGCAATAAAAACAATTCCAAACGAAAAAAGGCCTCAAAGTGTTTGAGGTCCGACCGACGGCGATTTGCTTTTTTCTCACTTTTGGAAACGATTTTTGCGGATGGCGTCCAGCACGCAGCGATAGCAATCAGAAGTTATGGCACTGCTGATAATGCAATTCGATAGCAGAGCAGAGGCAAGGAATTCGATGAAATATGAATTCAAATGGGCTCCCTGGGAGCCCAGCAGCGTTTCAGGAAACGTTTTCGTTGATTTATAATGGCCAGGATTGGATACCACTCAAGACACATTCCGAGTGGCAAAACACCCAGCGGCTCGCCGCAATGAAACTCCAGCGATGATGACGCGTTATTAATTATGCGACTGTTTCGATTTTGCATGAAAAAGCAGACTCTTTGTGGAACACTGGTTTCGATGAGCTGAATATTTCTGTTTCCATTTCGTCGACAAAGCAGAAAAACGTTCATTTTATGATAATTAAAGCGAACTGGATGCTTGAAAGCTAATGGCGGACGTGTTTTCAGTCGAATTTTGCTTTTAATGACTTTACGGAATTCGACTACCGATTTCCCATCGAACATTTGAGGATGGACAGACAACTCGACTTCTTTAATGTCAAATGCAGGCAGAGCTTTGGAAACCTGGAAGGCTTCGTTTATTTTGGCCTTTTGAAAGCTCTGGAAGTCGGTCTCACCATGTAAATTCAGCTCTGTCGGCTGCGTTGCGGTTGATTCACCTTTCAAGTTGATTTCGCCAATTCAATTCTGAAGCGATGTTCCCTCACAATGCTGCCAGCTGCAGTGCCATTCCACCCAATGGCGGAAAATGATACGTTTCACTTGGCCATTAAACAATTACAAAACCCATTTATGGCGCATTAGTGTGAATGAAATGCTGCATCAATTGCTTGCAATTGAGTTTTTGCTATGCTCTCCATTCGTCTACGGCTTTTGTTCAGGATTGATTGCATAGAGACGGTGTTGATTACATAAATGAATGAATGAGGGGCGAAAGCTCTTTGGTGCCTTGTCGGAAAAACTTGCAAAGAAAATGCGAAAATAAATTCATTTCGCTAACAGAATAAATCTCCACTTTTTACACGAAAAACATGTCAACACGAAAGCGTTTTCCGTAAGCCAAAGCATTCCAGAGGATGGTATCGTTGATGTCTCTCAAGATTTTTAATGCTATTCCGGAAATTATGTTTCATTCATGCTCTTCGCTCCGCCGTGAGGAGTGGCTAGAAAGTCATATTACGCTCAGCTTTCCATGTGTTTGTGTGTGTGGGTGTGCGTGTGTGAGTATGGAGTGGCCGCTCGGCGCTCGACGAACAATCACATCGTTTTTTCCTCATTTTATTGTCTTTCACCCAAAATGACACGACGCAAGCAAACTTGCGCTTGTGTTTGTGGGAAAAGCGTAATGTGCTGATGGAAATGTACTGAAACGCACCAGTAGCGGAGAGCGTACGACACATTGTTGACTTGGAATGCATCAAAGACGAGGCAAACTCGGGGCGACAATGAACTTTCTAGGACTTCATTCAGTTCGGTTTGACAATAAAATTCAAATATTGTGTTTCATTCGATGTACTGCCGAGAGTATGCGATGCGCTCAAATGAAATTCAATATGTGACATGTGTAGCATTAGGAGCATGTCAACGATGGCACAAATAACACTCTGGCGAAGCAATAAAACGACAATAAAACCGGAATGTGTGGTGCCGTCGTTCGAAAGGGGGCGGCAGTGGATCGAATCATTGGGTGGCATTTGGCATCGAAATTGAGATTACTTGTTTCGACGCGACGCGCAATCGATTCCAGGCGAACGCAGGAGCATGCTGAGGAGGTAATGAGATCATTTCAGTTGCGATGCGTCGTCGGCAACGACAAAAAGGTTGCATGGCATTTTTTTCTTGCGTTGCCGAACCGGGAAAGGGTCTAAGCCGTCTTGTTATTTATTCAAATTAAATTTCAATACATTTCGCCTTTACGGTTGCGTTTGGCCTCACACGCCTTCGCTTTCGCGCCACATCGTTTTTCGAACCATTTTTCGATGGTAAGAAACTACTTTGCTCCCCTTCTTCCCTTATTGGAAGGTCACCTCGTGGAATGGCAACCCATGCAAATGACTTGTTGAAGCGTCACGTGGATTGAGTTATTGGTTTTGTCGAGTTTGAAGGTGACATTTTTCCATGGGGCTCTTCGAGCTCAGGAGAAGACGCGACGATGTGATTGGGTTTCTCCCTTGATTTGACCGAATGCAGTGCGTGTTCAACATGCCAAGCAACTGATCGAGTGTTTTCTCGCCAAAATCGACGTATGCAAAAGTGCCATCTGCTATTGGAACTGTGCAATTGAATGATGTTGAAGGTGAAATTTAAATTGGGGAATTTCCACAGCTCGGCTACACTTGTTGAATAAAATTCATTAGTTTCCGCTGTGTTTCCCACTGACGTCAATTGACAATATTATTTCATGGCAAATGCTCTTTTCCGATCGTTACATTGTTTATCCATAGATATAAACACACATACATACACATCGCAAGAAGCGGAGGAAATCCGTGTTTACGTCTCAATATCCATAGTTAGCGGAACTTGAATGTATTCTCCGTAACATCGTTCAATGTTGTCAACAGAGTTCGAAATTTTATTCGCTTGAAAAATGTGTTTGCTCACAAATTTTAACTGCGTCAATTTGAATAGCTGTCATGGTACGTTTGTTTGCTAGCGAACAACGCATTTGCAAATTGGTGTAACTCAAACAAGATTCGAGAATATATGCGGGTTACCTGTCGATCCAGAGATCAGTTTGAACGAACATTTCATGAAGA
>JANSTV010107044.1:0-34689 GCA_027564135.1 Lestremia cinerea
TGTTCGAAAACGTTGTGCATCCGAATGAGACCGAAAAAATGAATGAAACGAAATGAAAAACAAACGAAATCGAGCGGCATTGGACGTCCATGTACGCATGAAAGAAACTAATGATGAAGAACACAAACAACAAAAAACAACAACAATTTCGACGATGACGATGACGAAAACGACGACGATCAAGAACCACGAAGGCGACGAAGGCAAGAACGACGACAGCAATGACGACGACGGCGACGACGATGACGACGATGACGACGATGACGACGACGACGACGACGACGATGACAACAACGAAGACGGCGACTTGTTGCTCGTTCGTGCATGTGCGCTACTACCGTAGCCATGTGTGTGTACGGACGTTGTTAAAATGTTGTTTTTTATTATTCGGCAGGTTGTTGTTGCTGTTTTTTTTTTTTATTTTATTTTATTTTATTCTTTCCATATAGTTTGTGATGTTCGACTTGTTTTGAAAAAACCTTTTCGAAATTTCGATTGATTCGTCGATAGGTGGATGGTCAAATGGAAAATTCGAATTGTCATGAAATTTCGCCAATACTTTGAAACATCGTGTGCATGGCAGCGCGCAATTAGAGAATATGAATTTTGATATTTTTTTAATTTTTTGCGTATCAACGCAATGCAAGTCTCCGATTGTGGTGGTGGTGGCGGTGGTGGTCATCAACAAGACGCCAGATGAAGCATCGATGGTGATAGGAACGATCGGGCGGCTTAGCCAATTACGGTGTGCTTTTGGACCAAATGGTCGCGATGTGTCCGCATCTCCGCGACTCAAAACGAGCCAATGTGGTTTGAAAATAAGTTGCCACTTACCATCAACAGCAGGAGCTATCACTATCACCAGCACCGGAATGTAAACAATAATAACGTTAAACCACTGAAATACACCTATTTGCCGTCGGACGATTCGATCAAATATCCAAAAATCACGGCCGAAAACCCAAATTAAACGTCCAAGAACACAAGCCTGTCGAAAAAATCCGCAGAAAATACTATTGTAAATTTATTGTCGCCGCGATGCGCCTTTTTCAGACTGTAACATGGAACTAAAGTCGACAAGACAAGCGTCGATATTTCGAATATTTTGACACGCATGCGAGACTGAATCAGAATGTGTTTGCGACGTTATTGGATGTGCAGTGGTTGGAAGGAGAAGGCTAGCGCTGTATCAGGCTAAGCAAACAAATGTTCTAGACGCCGCATCGTGGCGCTCATGTGGTTCAGTTTAGTTATGAATCGACGCGTCGAGGAGATTTAATTGAAATTTCTTGGCTTTGATAATGTTTTGTTGTTCGACTCCCTCATCGTCGTTGCCTTGTGACTTTGCGGCGGTGTCGTTGAGCGCTCTTTGGCGCGATTTCGCTTCTCGAAATGATGAATGTGAGCGGCCGATGGGAATCGCACGAAATCACCGCATCGATTCCGATTGTTTTTGTTTGTTTTCCATCAACATTAAATGAGATTCGGTTCGAGCGATAACGTCGCAAATATCCCGGACAACATCCAAAGAGACGCAGACTCAAACCCGGTTTGAGGCTGAGTTCGGAATCGTTCACAATGGTTTGCTTTGAGCTTCAATAAGAAAATATGAGTAATCGATCGTTTGGAGATGTCTTGGAAGTTTCGGAACATCAAATCTGGTCCTTTTGATTGTTTGACATCCAATGACACCCAATGACACCCAATGACACCCAATGGACTAACATGGATTGCAATTCGCGGAAGACCGGTTCTGTCTGTAGTGTATCTCTGCTTTCGCCAATTTTGGTCTATCGATTGCATCCCGAAAGAGTAGTTCAAACGGAAAGTGTCCAATGACAAAATTCTTACAAGTAATCTAAATTACAACATATCACAAATTTAGGAAACTAGAATTCAGATTTTTTGAAAAAAACGAATTTTAATTTGTTCCCTCACTAAAAATCCCCCCAGCCCCACCCCCTCAAAAAGTGGGGGGCTGAGTCTTGAGTATTCTTGAAGCCCTTGATACATGTGAATCGACACAAAAAATCGTTTCCCGACTGTTCAAGTTTTGTCTGCGCTGGAGACTCAGATCTGAGCCGAAAAGTTTAGCTTTGAACGAAAGAAAAAAAATTTCATCCAAAAATGGAGTGAAATGGAATAAAATGAGCGAGTTGACAAAAAAAAGTAGGTCTTACCGAGATTTGAACTCAGGTCGCCAGATTCAGAGTCTGGAGTGCTAACCACTACACCATAAGACCGTATGATTACCACAGAGCTGTCATCGTTCAATATATTTCGCTGAGCTGCCGCCATGGTCTTGGTTGCATTGCTCAGCGATGATCAAACGAGATACGGACATGTAATGTGCTTCGTAGGCATTTATTGCGAGAGAAACTTCATGGGGATTTGTTCACGATGATTTGGAAAAATCACAGATCGTAGAATGGTTGTGATCTGCTCCAATGGAAATTTTGGGCAAAACGAGGAACACTTCACGCGGATGATGAAATTGGCTCGAACTTCGAACTCAACGTCATTCCAGCGTCAGCATCGGACGTGGGAAATATCAATGGAGTTCGCTGAAAGAATTTAAAACCGGATCGAGCAATTAAATTTAAAAATAGATGGCGTTGTGATAGCTCCAAACGACCGGCTCCAAATAACAAGTGGTTGTTGTTGTGGTGCGATTATGTCAAATGAAAGTCATTGCCGTTCCGCTATCGTGCCATTGCTGCCACTCCACTCCACGGTGAAGTCATAAATTTCCACTGGTGCATTTCGAAATATTCCAGAAAAACACGCGAAACACTCGTCGACATCATGGGAGTTGTGGTTCTTCAGAATGAAGCCAGCGTAATCGACCGCTTGTGGCAAAATATCGAACTGGCAGCCACAGAGGCCATCCAACGAGACGGTCGATTCTTCATCGGTTTGTCTGGAGGCTCATTAATCAAGTATTTGGCCAGCGGAGCTGATAAATGCAAAACGGATTGGGCTAAATGGCAATTGTACTTCTGCGATGAACGCTTCGTTCCGGAGTCGGACGAAGACTCGACATTCGGCCAATACAAAGAACTGTTCGTTTCGAAGACGAATTTGACATTAGAGCAATTCGTTGTCATTGACACTTCGCTGAGTTTGACGGAATGCGCCAAGGACTATGAGCGGAAAGTTAGAGAGGGCCTGGCCCATCAAAAGGTAAGATGATTTCGTTGTGGAATGCAGCACGATACAGGAAAACCTCATTCAGAGCCCTCATCGAATGCAATCCCGACCAAGTTTGAGGACGTTTTTAAACAGTTTCCTTTCAGTTGGACATTCCACGATTTGATTTGCTGTTGCTGGGAATGGGACCCGATGGGCACACGTGCTCATTGTTCCCCGGTCACGAACTGTTGACGGAAACCAGCGTGTTGATCGCACCAATCGATGATTCCCCAAAGCCCCCACCCAAACGAGTCACGATGACTTATCCACTCATCAACAACGCTCGCACCTGCTTGTTCGCCATGAGCGGTCAAGGCAAGGCTGAAATGATCAAAGTAGGTGTTGAGTGCTCTCCACCGGGGCCAGGTTGATTCATGTCAATTGCGTCTTTCAGAGAATTCTCGTCGACAAGGAGCCATTACCGGCGGGATTGGTGAAGCCGACCAACGGCAATTTGATTTGGATTTTGGACCAAGCGGCAGCCGCCCAATACACTCCACCACAATGATGTCAATAATGTGGACAATCGTTGTTTCGCCACTGTCGGACCAGAACGTTCTTTATTCCTTTCTTTTGTACAAAATTTTAATGTTTTTTTTTCGGCTCCCTTTTTATACGAACAATAATCACTTCAATTCACCGCAAGAGTAAATTGTGACTTTTTGTGAGGGCGTTCCGCTTTTGGTGCCGCTTTTTTCCATCTTTCGTACAACATCGGCGCCGCTGATGACATGCCCGAAGACAACATGCTTCTGATCCAGCCAGTCCGTTCTGAAAGAAGAGCGAAATATTGAAAACATTGCCTTTCCGCTCGAATCGATGCCTGCTGAAGTTCACTCACTTGGTAGTCGTGATGAAGAACTGTGATCCGTTGGTGTTCGGTCCCGAGTTGGCCATTGAGAGCGATCCAAAGTTGCCGTGTTTCAAAGTGAAATTCTCGTCAGCGAATTTCTTTCCGTATATCGATTTGCCGCCAGTGCCATTGTTGTTGGTGAAGTCGCCCCCTTGGCACATCTGAAATGAAACGAAATGACTTGGTCACGAACCGCTTGCCACCAAAACATCGAAATACTCACAAAATCCGGAATCACCCGATGAAATGAGCTCCCTTTGTAACCAAAGCCCTGCTCATGAGTGCACAGTTGTCGAAAGTTCTCCGCCGTCTTCGGCACAACATCGGCTCGCAGCAACATTACAATCCGACCAGCGTCGCTCGAACCAATTCGAATGTCAAAGTAAACTTGCGGATTGCGTTTTTGCTCGTTGGCCTTCTCTTTGGATGGCTCAACCGTTTCGGTTTTCGTTTGTTCTTCTCCTTCGGCTGCTTCAGGATTGCTTGCTTCTTCCTTGCCCTCCACCGGCACTTCCTTGTCCTTCAAAGTAGCGCCAGCATGCTTCTGCAACCAGTCGTCTTCTGCCCAAACAGGTCTTATGCTGCCTTCTTTGATTCTTTGCGGTTTCGCCACATTCACACGTATCGTTCGGCCGAGAAGTTCAGCATCATTCTGAAAGTTTGAGGTTTGAGGTTAGGTTTAGGCGGCTCGAAGCGTTTCATTGGCTTACCATATTATCAATAGCAGCCGCTGCATCTTCAGCCGATTCATATTCAATGAACGCAAAGCCTCGATGGCGTTGCGATTCATAGTCGACCGGCATCTGGACATCGGCAATGTCACCGAACGGAATGAATGCATCGTTTATCAGTTTCTCGGTCACTTCATCCGCCAAACCGCCAACATAAACTGTTCGCTTGTCAGATGCCATTTGAGATGCTGTGTCTATTGTGTGTTCACTGCTGTCAATTGTCTGATCTCAATCTCGATCTCTTCTTATGCTTTCATTCAAAACTGCAATCTGTGTCAGATATTCAAAAGGAACTATAATAACAACAAACACAACGATTACGAGCGGTCACGAATTTCGAATACAGGGTAATTGGTGAGTGACAGTTGCCGATGGAATAGTGTTGCCTGTGCTGCGGTTTTTAGTACACTTTCATTGATTTTGCTTTCGTGGATCGAATCATACGGTATCGCCCCATTTGACTGGCTCCTTGTGGGCGATTTGGAGCGAACAGGCGAAAAACCTCCTCCATCCAACTCTTCTCGAAGGGACCATCCATTGAAGGGAAAATGTACTAAATGCTTGCTCCCGAGTTACTTGGGTGTTTGTTTGCAATGGTCGCTATGAGCAACCCAGTTGGCGTTCAAAACGCCAGTCAAATCAAAACAAATTCATACGTTTAACGTGTTCAATTACTTTTCGACAAGAGTCTTCGAAAGATGCTGTCTGTGGCACCAAAAAACCGTCGCCGGCGTCGTCGTCGGAAGAAGAGTTCGACTCCGCAACAGCAACAGGCAACGGTCCCGAACGAAAACGAAGAGAGGGCAAACACGCCAGAAGATCCAGATGCTTCCACGCCTTTGCAGGAAAAATCATTCTTCCCGAAGGTGAATGATGTATTCATCAACGAGGAGGCTGAAATCGAGTCGATGGCCCTGCTGAAGCGACTCAGTGAGGACAACTTTTTTTCGAGACGGAAAAATCAGGAAACGGTATTTTTCACGAACCAAATGGGAATGGAGTCGATGGAGAGTTTCGGGGAGAATGGTCAAACGGAGAAAGAAGATGGGTTGGACGTCCTTCCGACACCCAGTTCCATAAGAACTGGCTATCAGTATCCCGACGAGGGACCACAATTGGCCTCATCGTATGTCAACACCGACGACGAACAGAGTATGAACTGGTCGCCGAATCAAGAGCTGGTCTTCGATGAAAATGAATTGTATTTTCCGAGTTTGTTCTCCCTTCGAAACACCCCGTATGATAATGAGTCGACTGTTGGATTGATGCGCAGCGTTGCTGATGAAGGTTTGTACGTGCACACGCGACCGAACATTTCCCGCTGGAATCGCAATCAATTGGTGAACCGGCTGGTTGAAGAAAATCGTGTTGAATGGCTGCAAGCTGGTGCTTCCACAGAGGTCAAAGGTTGGATGGATGTCATCGCCGATGATGCCCTCACCAAATCGGAATGCTCGAGAAAATTCCAACCGGTTTTCTATCCACCTCGACGACGAGCCGAAATGCCATGCATGGCTTATGTGATGCAGGACAAGATACTCAAACTCGAGGTGAAGGATATTGTGTTCGTCGAGCATCCATCGTACAATTCCGAGGAAGTGATTGCTCGAAAGCTTGAGCTGCTTTACGACCAATACGTCACCCGCAAATTGACCAACTCGCAGGCTAATATTCAAGCAAAGCTCGATGTTCTGCGAGAAGTGGTGCATTCCGAACGACCGGACGGTCAGAACGACAGCGAACGATATCGAAATTACAAAAACGATTTGCGAGATCAGCGAAAACTGCTGCATCGAGAGGGAAAAATCGATCGAGATCTGCTTCAGAGTCTGTTGAGTTTGTGGCAACAAATGAAACGAGTTCGTGAGGAACAAGGAGCACAAAAGACTGGCTTGAAATTGGTGATTGAAGTCACCGATAGAAATGCCGAGGAGTACAAACGCCAGTGGGAGTTCCTTTTCAACCTGGAATTGAATGAGATCTACGATGAAATGCAGACGAGCTATCGAGAGGAGCGTCAGAGGCTAAAAGCACTAGCCCGGAGTAGGAGTGAGGGTGAAGGTCAAGCAGATGCTGATTTTGAATCTATTCAGAAATTGGAGCGACCTGATCCGGATGTTCTGAGAGAGAAACTCTTCGAGGTTTACCAGGAATCGGTGAGACCTCCGGGCGAGCCAATGGTCGAACTGAGATTGGAGAAAAGCGAAGGGCTCCAGATAGACGCAAAGAGCTCAAAGGACTTTCCAAAGCTTGTTTTGCGAGTTTTTATCGATAATAAGGAAATCAGTTCGATTCGAAGCTCCCGATTGGACGCTAACGGTCGAGTCTCCTTCGATTCCGCCTTCACTATGAAGCTCGTGAACAACATCCCAAAAGCAATCAAACTAAAGGTAAGTCTATGATGAGCCACCCGTTGCTTGGAATGATGAAACTTCCATTTTTCAGATTTACAAAGAGCAAGTGCTGAAATACGAACAGAAAATTACCGCAATACGTCCACCGATGCCGTTGGAAGATGAGACATTCAGCACAGCAACGGTTGTGTATTTCGATTTCGCCGCGGAGCATTCGCAGTATTCAGGTAAAGTTGGTATACGAATGGGCTGGATTTCCTCGGATGAGGTTCCATCGAAAACAATGAGAGGAACACATAAACACAACGGGGAGCTGTCATCCGAACCGAAAATGCGGCAAACTCTCCTGAAATGGTATGCAGAGCACAAAATCGACCCAATGGATCCGGAGAACACTTCCCTATTGCACTTCATCCAATCGAACGCGGCGGGCTCGAGCGATAAATCAAAGAGCAACCTTCCAACGGAGACATTCCACTTGAATGAAGATCTGACGGCGTTTTGTTCCAAGCAGAAACTCGACTCAGACAAGCGACTCAACTTGCTCGTGGCCCGTTTCAACAGCGATCTTCGTTTGAAAAACTGTAAGCTGATTCCGCACACCGAAATCGAAATCGAAATGCCGACGGACATAAACATTTTCGAGGAAATGGTCTGGGTGGATCCAATCGATGTTCAGCGATATCAAGGCAAGAAATATCTCAAGCACGCCTATGACATCATAACGAACCACTGTGAGGTGATTAACCAGGATTTCGAATGTCACGATCTGCTGATCGGTGACACAGCGCCGACCCTCAATGGAATTCTTGAGGCCATTTCGAATGCGTTCAGTCCAAGACGCCCATTGAATCCAGTACGAAAATCACTGCAGACCCGTCGATGCTGCTTGCGACAAGCCGAAGGTGTCAATCGGTTCAATATTATTTTGAATGTGGTTCGAGCTAGTGGCATCCCACACCGCATCGCGTACGATCAGAATTCGGGCCTGCGGAGATCGAATATTGTGTCTTCCGTTCAGAATTGTGAGTGGAGAGAGTCGGCCGTTTAACGGGAGGATATTCCTGAGGATGATTTCATTTCAGTTCAACGACCAGTACATGTTCGTCCATTCGTCATGTCCACTTTCCGGGATAAGTGCGCCCGTACGTCAACCGTTGAAGGATCGAGTCCAACTTGGAATGAACAAATCGTGATTCCCATTCAGTAAGTATGATTATGGAAGATCGCGAGAGAGACACTAACCGATCCCGCTCCAGCGAAAACATCAATCAAATTAAAGACTGCATCTGTATTCAAATATTCGATGAGGTCATCGAAGAGGTTGTCTCGACGGATGGGGACTTGGCCTCTGGAGAGAGTGAGATCTATCAGAAAGTGTCCAATCACTACTTGTGCGAGCTTTTGATCCCATTCAGCACGATCTACTCAAGTCAAAGGGTAGGTTCATTCATCATTTCGACCACGATACGGTCATTAACTATGGCTCTCTCTTGCAGATTGAAGGCACCTTCGAAATGTCCACACCAATTGTCCTCGTTGGCTACTCAAAACCATCTGTTTCGGTCCAAGATCCCAATTTTCTCGATCCCAATAATGTCCTAGAGATTCGTCACTCGATTTTGATATCGCTGTTGATCAGCATCGAGCCAATCATCGAGGTGAAGCAGTTCTCAACAGCGCGACTTGAATGCATCGAATTGAATCGAATCAAAAATCACGTCAGCACATGGTTTGCCGAATTGAAAGAAGAGTTCCCGGAGCGTTGTCAAGATCCTCTCGTCAGTCTGGCGAACGGGAAACGCGTCTGTTTGACCCGCTTGATTGGACCAATTGATATACCGTTCGAACAGAATGGCGCTACTGAATATTTGATTCGGCGATTCGTTTCGTTGATTCCGGTTCGACCGCACAAAAACGTTTGCACGAAACTGAATGGCATTTGGCTGACAAATGACGTGAGTTTTGAAGTGAGTCGTGACGTCAAGCTGAGCTTGATTCTGATTCGTTTTTCCAGCAAATTCTCAACATTCTGTTGACTTCGCCAAAGGACCTGGGCGTTTTACTCACATGTTACTATTTGTTCCTGGGCTGCAATGCGTTCCTGGTGCTCGGTTATGCCATCCCCTACGGCGACACCACCTTCACCTTGGTCAAAGATAGTTCGGAAGATTTTCTCATCGATCCACACTCAGGTCGCAAGTACTCCAGTCGGGACATGTTCTGTCCGCTGACGAAAATCTATTGCGTTGTCAATGCGGAGAATGTATGGGCCAATATTCAGAGGGAGCAGCGAGTGTTCATGCTGAATTTGGATTTGAGCGTCGGCACCGAATGGCGATCGCTATTCAACCGAAGTGTTCCAGCCCCGAACGAACTCATTCACGATTTAACTCTGAACTACACCGACAGTTTGGAATGCAACAATTTGAGAAGTTTAATCGAATTGAAATTGATGAAAAAATTCACTTCGTGGCGATTGCCGCGAAAGACAATTTGGCACAAGAAGTTGCGAGAGCCACTTTTGCAGATGCTGATGGAAATGGAAGAGAATCTCTGTTTTGAATTCGAACACAAGAACTATCTGGAGAAACTGAATGAAAAGTTACTGTCTTCGTATAAGGTAGGTGGGGCTGAGACATCGTCGGACACCAATCGACCTTCAAAATCTCAGTAACGGCTCAAAACTGCTTGGCTTTCAGGTGATCGGCTTCCCAATCAACATGCCATACGTGAGCATCATGAGAACCATCGACCGAATCAAAGCGACCGGCATCCATCAGCAGTCGGAGCCTCGAGTGGAATTCGCCTTAGCCGTTCACATGCAGCCTTATCCAATGAACATATTCTCCGTTTGGGTCTTCTTATTGGCTTTGATCCCCAAGAAGCCACGCAGTTAATGCTCGTCAGAAATGAACTACTTTTATTCAGCGACTAAATGAAGATAAACATTTGAAAATTTTAACAATAAAAAGTGTCATTTTAATTGTATTTGGTGTTGGCATGTCCAAAAAGGCCAACAAGACCTAGAAGGCCGAAATTATCAGCATACGGGATTGTAGCACTTCTTCCGCTTGAATCGCTTAAGACACGCCAAGCCTCCGTTGCGGGGTTCCACCAGAACACTTCGATGCTTCTCGGTGTACCCAACACCGCAGGTTACCGAGCACGCACTCCAATTGGTCCAATCGCTCAGAACACAGTCGACAGCGGCATCTTGGAAGAGCGCCTCGCTAGGTGAGTTTGTGGGTATCTCTTGACGCCGCTGTGGCTCTGGTTGTCGTTGGCGTTGCGGGAATCGTTGCGGACGGTCGGTCGTCACGGCGACCGAACACATTTGATGGCACTCTTCAACAGTGAGGAAATTATTGCGGTTGCCACGACATCCACCGTAAAGGAATGAGACGCATTTGTCTTGAGCTTTGTCGAAGGCGAAGCGGCTGTAGGAGCCCCGACATGGGCCAGCCTCTTGTGATTCAGCGCAGATTTCTAGGAAGAAAAACCAATTAAATACGAGGCTGTCACTACCCATCAAGCAAACTCAGCCAAAATTATCGTACCTTCGGCTGTGTCACGATCGAAAATACACGTTTCACGTTGGGCACAGGGTTGCTGCTGGTTCAACTCCAATCGCTTCGAACACTCGACATTCATTGCGGGATCGGCCAATAGTAAACGAGTACGAATACGGACACCTCGACCACAGGTGGCACTGCAGGGTGACCAATCGCTCCATTGCGTCACCGGGCACATTTGATCCGGAATTTCCATGTCATTTACTGAGCATTCAGGCTTCATGCATTTCTCCTTCTCCACTGCGGGTTATGATGATGGTTAGATTCGTCGATGAATGCCACAGAGGGAGCTTACCGATTGTGATGTGGGGGCACTTCTTGCGACCAGCGTGTTCGATGAATGTACGGGTTCGCATCGAAATACCAATTCCACAGGTGGCTGAACACGGCGACCATTCAGCCCAAGGCGTTGTACGACAAACTCCAAGTCCCTCGCCTTGGTCATTAACGTTGGCCACACTCTGCGCCAAGTTCTCTTCTTGGTCTTCCTCTTCGCCTTGACTGTGAAATGGAACCGTGAATCTCCTCACCGGAACCCCCAATCAGAATCCAAGGCATACTCACTCGCATTCGGGAATGTCAGCAACGCACATTTCTCGACTGATCAACTGTCGGTTGCAGGCAGCAGTCGTAGCCAACGCAGCATTTACGTAACTACGTGTTCGACTTCGCAGACCTTTGCCGCAGGTCACGGAGCAAGGAGTCCATTCGCTGTAGTCGCCGACTTGACATTCGGCTGAAAAACGAGCGGAAAATATTTGAGACAGCCGTTCCACCATATCATCATTCATGCAGCCTACATCGAGTCGCGCCTTCCTCGGTATTCTCGGAGACATCCAAAACCTGCGCTTCCAAGAATTTATCGTCGCAATTGCCCGGAACGGTTTTGGTCTTGCGAATGTACAGTCGAGCGAGTGGAGTCATCTCCGTGGTTTTTGGATTGTAGAAAGGCTGGCGGGGATCCTCCGGGTACATGGTTGTGATGCGGTACATCCGCTCGCGCGGGATCGTTTCTGCATTGGGCGACATGTAGGTGATGCCCGCGTCAGTGCCCGCGTCCCACGGATGCAAGTCAATGTCAACGGAGTCTTCCCAAGTGCAATCTTTTCGACACAAATTCAAGCCACTCACGCCGACCACCCTGAAATCGTTCGAATGCCCTTTGATGTTGTTTTTCGAGCTACAAAAGAATGGCACTCACCAATCGGGCGACGGTCCAAACATCGACACCAACGATAATTTGTGATGTTTGCGATCGGCACGGAAATTCGACGATGTGTTTGTATTCACATGCGGATACCACAAACCAGCAGCTTTGATAAGCGTTCGCAATCGGGGACCTTTGGCCCGTAATTCGATTTCCATTGCGCGCACCGAACCCCATTCAGCCAGTGAACGGAATCCGTCCGTGGCAATGTGATTCTCTCCCCAAAACGAGAAATTGGAATCATGCGTGGCCCCAATGACATCCGAGAAATGCGTCAGCCAAATTGCAAACGGATAATCCCGAGGATGCGTTTCATTCGACCAAATTCCTTCAAAAACGAAATTGTATTTGGCCTCGTCGCAGGCACAGCACTCATCGGTGGTTTGGTCGACTTCCGGTGCTCCTTCACAGATGATCTTCGTCAGCTTTCCTTCGTCGGCGAACCAAGCATTTGGGCTTTCGAAAACCATCGCGGAGAGGGCAACACAGCCAGAACCGGCAGCCGGAGCGACCCACATCACTTGAATCTCCGTCTTGGCCAAATCGTCCGCCTCGGCAATTGTGTTGACGCAATCGAAGTCGAACTGTGTGAGCGCATCGTCGAACAATTGGAAACGACCGACGCGCTTTGGGCTGGCAATGGTCAGACGGGCGGTTTTAGCATCGGCGCCAGTTGCCGCACGGGCATTCAGTGTGAAACGACTGAACTGCTGAAGATTGTCGTGTGTCCGGGAGCCCAAGAGGAACACTTTTCCCGACCGAAATGAAGAGAATTCATCAATCAATGGCCGACTTCATCATCGAATCCACCAGCGGAGACTTACGATTGTAGATTTTGCCAGGTTGATATCCTTTCGGGTCATCGCCGATCACGATGCGATATCCATTGTCACCGGAACTTTTCGAGCCGTGCGGCCGGACCTTCGGCACGCGATTGCAGCCCTGCGACCAGCCCACCAACAACACGACCACTATACTTACGACGGAAATTTTCCACATTCCGCCCAACGAAATGCTTTTTCCTAAAAATTCAAAAATCCAAGAATTAACTGTCCAACAACGCAATGCGCAGTGAATGACTTCTAGTGATGTTCGGTGCTATTAATGTTTGCTTTGGACGGAGATTTCGCTATCTCTTTGTGATTTGAACGCTGATCTCGCGACGACCGTTGCATACACTGTAAATGGTGAAATGGTGATGTGCAGAACAAGGCATCGTGATGTCGTTGTGTTCGGGTCATCGCGGGCGAGAGACATTTAGAGTGTAAACAGATCGACGAAATGTGAATTATCAATTCGACTTCTGACCTGCGAGCAAACACACTCAACCCACGATGATGTTCTCTTGTCATTTTCGCTACGAGTAATTGTACATTCGCTGCTGTGTGTGTTGAACGCTGGATCTCGCTACAAATCAGCACTCATTTCGTCGGAACTCACAACACATCGCTACTCCCAGACAATCTCGATGCGTGCTGATGTGGCTCGCCAAGACTCCAAATGAAACAATCCGTCGATTTTCGATTGCATTAATATTTATTAAAAGCCAAATGCAAAATTGCTGGCTTGCATTACAATTCGTATATAAATTCTGTTGAAAATACAATAAAATACCTCCACTTTCGTGTAATCACCAACCATAAAACGCGAGAAAATGTTATATTCTGAAGTACAGTTATCATGGGATTTGTTCGTTTATCAAACAATAAAACGCGAGAAAAACTGATAAACGTTAATTGTTTCATTAACCGTATGGGTTGTCTCTCACAGTGAAGTTCCTTTGGAACGTTTCAATTTTGAAAGAAAACAAACAAAAAATCGAAAACAAACCCGAACGAAGACGCCCATTTCGTTCCCCACGTGGAAGCCTCTCCCGTGTCTGAAAGCAAGACTAGAAATCTCAAAACCCAGATTGACAAATCTATCACAGAAAAAAAACGAAAATCAAAAACGGGATGCAAGACACTCGTATCAATCCTATCCAAGCTTGAATCCAAGTATGTTGACGTAAATAAATTCTTAAAAAAATAATTTCGCTTAAACGTAAAACAACAAGAGAACTGAAGCGTCGTTGCGGAAAAATATCAGTTGGCATTCACAATCGTTGATTTGACTAGCGATAGATCAATGTCGATGCCCGCTCGAAACGTTCAAAGTCCTAAAGAGACGTTTCGATGAAGAAAAAAAAGAAAGAAAAAATGTTGCTGCAGCCGAGCAACGCGTGTTGTGTGTGTGAACCAAGCTCCGTTTCCGCTTCCTCCTCACAAATGGCTGACTTTTTGAAAAGGCATCAGAACCGAAAGACTTGACAATCGAACCGATTCAATGAATTCCATTCGAACGAAAACTCGAAATAAACTGGAACGCAAGGGACAATGGAATGGTTTTGGCAGAACTCGTTCAAAACGTCAATATTGGCGTTTCTCGATGGTCCAAGAGATCTGAAAGGAACGGTTCGAAATGACAAATGTTGGCCGGCCATCTACGGTGGTTTCTTTGGCTCGCTCACCTTTAGCAATGCTCCACCACGGCAAGGTCACGTATGTCAGAAACGCATTCAGCGGTGTCGATTGTTGTCGTCGATGCTCTTTCCAAAAATGGAATGTTTGAGTAAAGCCCTTGGTCGCCCACAATGGGTTATAGGCACCATCGTCCAATTCTGGAATGAAAATGGAAAATCGCCAATGTAAGCAAAACAAAAGCTTTCGTCGCCGCACCACCAATGCCAAGAGTCTGAATGGTAATGAGAATTTTTCCAAAGAATAAACAAACGCAAGTATCGTGATAGAAAAACAGTGTGGCTAAAACAAGATGCGCAAATGCTGACTCAATGGGAAATGAAGAGAAAACAATCAACGAATGAACGAAATTAAAAACGAAATCAAATGATGATTAATCGAAACAAAGGAAAAAAAACAACAAAATAATAAAGACCTTTAATTGCTTGCTTGGACAAATCACACCAATAGTAAATGGTTGTGCCGTCTGGTGTGATTCGTGTTGGTACTTTTTTCAAGGAGGGACGCGTCTGGTGGTACAGCATCATTTGCTGTAAAGCGGTTTTCTTCATTTTCGGTAGCGTTGCGTACAATCGATTCAATTGCCGGATCATCGGCAGCTCTGTGTTGCCATTGAAATCATCGAAATTATCACATTTGTCGTTGCCCTTCTCGCTGGCCTCCGCTTGGGTCGGTGTGGGCCCCAAGTCCATCAATGGATGATTATTTGTGCAATTGACGTGATTGGATTTTTCGATTTTGGAACTTCTTTTCGTTTCGGAAGCACTGTTCGAATTCCGCCCTGGCTCGCTGTCATTCCCAACCGGACCATAGTCTGAATTCCGATTCGCCAACAATATGCTGGTACTCCGAAGACTTGCGGTTCGCATCGATGGCATGAGCGCATTCGGTTCTGGCTCGATTGTCACATTGGTCGTTTGCTGTTCGGCCGGCAGCTCTTCCTTGCCCTGAACGCGAATGCGTTGATTCTTCTCCATGTCGTTCAGCACATTGAATCGAACGACCTCAACACTCAAGTCACCGTCCAATGCGGTGCTCGCATCATCCGCCAATTCGTATTCTTCTGCAAATTTCTTATTGTTATTTTCACGATTTTTTGCTGTTGTTTTGTCTCGTTTTGGCACTGCCTTGCACGAGGCAAGCAACGATGTTTTCTTGGAGGACGAAACAACAGTTGCTTTGCGAACCGACGGAGCTTTCGATTTGTTCGGTGTGGACGGTTGGGAGGCGGATCTTGCTTTTGCATTTGAAATCGAAGGCGGAAACTCTAGTTCACTTTCGATTGACAACAGATTTGTATGGTGCGATTTGCCAGCGGCGTCACAAGCGTCATCATCACCAGAATCTTGGCCAGTTGCGTGATTGAACGCATTGTTTGTGACTTTGGCCAGGCAAGCGGGCGAATCCATGTTATCATCGTCACAGGCACGACAATACACTTCGGACATCTGGCCAGACATTGCGTCGGTCCAGTGACTCTTCTTCGGCCCGAAACAATTACAGCATGTCGTCGATGCCGATTTTGTTGCTGATGTTGGAATCGGTGCAGTCGGTATTGCGGTTGCTGTTGCCGTTGATGTGAACGGTGCCGTTTGAAACGATGTTTTTTTACCCGAAACCAAATCGGCGTTTGGTGCTGAGGAAGCAGGACGATCTATAACAGATCAGAACAGAAAATAATACGATTTTGAATGCGAAAAATGATAAAAAACGCAAGAGTTGTGTGGTTGTGATCGAAACGATAATCCAAAATAATCAAAAAACGTAATGCAACGCAAAGTCGGAAAATGAAATCGAATTGAATCGAAACAAGTTATTTGGGAGATCTGTTAGTTCGGGGTTGAGTAGGAGAGATTGCTTTGCTTTGTCTGGAACACGATCGAATGGTGTGAGAATATGTTTTCTTGTGTTTCGAATGTTGTCGCCTCTTCTTCGTGCAATTGTGTACTCGAATTGATGGTTCGATTTGAATCGGGTGAGGGTGTGGTAGGAGTGTTTAAGAACAAATGAGGAGAAAACTCAAAATCATCTCAGATTGTCCTGCTTCCCCCGCAATGAATTCGTCACAAAAGAGTGAATTTTTCGAAGAAAAATAAAAAAGATTGAAAATTTATACAAAAATTGGAAAAAAAAAAAAAAAAAAAATGAAAGGAAGAGGAAAGCGAGCAAGCAACATATACAGTTTTGGAATTGCATGCAGTTTTAGTCAAGAATTGCAAAAAACACTTATTTCGGACTGGACTGAAGCAACAACAACAACAAAAACAACGCTGTCAGGAGGTGGGAATGGTCGAGAGCTTGGTCTTGGGATCGGCGGAGCTTCTAGAATTGAAATTCTCAAGGGAAGGAACGGCGGATGAAGCTCCATGCTCAATCAAGCATGGACGAGAAGTGCTGACGTTTGATTGGCAGACGAATTTTCCAAAACCCTCGATTCGCATATCGGCCACTGAGTCACTAATTCTAATCGTGACATTGACAGTTTCGCCGTATCACATACACGGCATTTGTCACACCGAACACAGAAACAATAGCGCAATAGCGCAGCGCCGCGTGAAACAGATGGTATACCAAAAATAAACTGGTAGCAGTGGCCGTGTAAAGGCATAGCACATTGAGCGTCAAGTTATTCATCAGCCCCAGTGGCCTAATGGATAAGGCATCGGCCTCCTAAGCCGAGGATTGTGGGTTCGAGTCCCATCTGGGGTATTGCTTTTCCAATTTTTTTTTCTAAATCCTCCTCATTGTATCCTCATCTCGCTTTTTAGTCCCGTCCAAATTCAAATAAAATTCAAATCGCAAATCGAAACGGAACAACGAATAAACGAACGAGCGAACGTGTACAAACGAACGAAACTGAACAATACGTAAACATTTACACTCTTGCACGCACACTCACAGTCGCACGCACACGCACACGCACACGCACACACGCACACACACACACACGCACGCACATACACATACGCATCCATACATGTGTTTGTTGTGAACTGTAGAAGGAGCACAAACGAGAATAACAATCACACGACACGAACAATGCCAAACAAAGACTTGTTCCATTGGAAACCATACGAGTTGTGTTAAAGAAAGAGACAACAACAAAAATGAACAGCAAAGCCAATAGACGTGTGTGATTGGTGTGTGTATTATTTTGTGAGTGTGTGTTGAAGGAGAATGAATTGAAAACAATTTGAAAATACAAAATTTTTAACGTAAAATATTGACAAATGAAAACAATTCCAAACAGAACTCAATCGAGCAGCCGGAAATTCAGCAGAAGGCGATTGCGATCGGGCTGCCAGATTTAGCTCTGGCGGAAAAGATCAAACGAGGAAATTCGAACTTTTAATCAAAAATTAGCGAAACGTTAAGTAGTCCATTGAGTCACTCACCATCTTTCAAGTCGCCAGCCTCGATCTCGGACACCTCGCTGGCCAAGCTGTCCAGCCCCTCGTTCTCGGAGCGCGCTTTTGCGCCAGCCGATTGTTCACCACAGCCCGAGCCTTTCGTCTTCCAGCCGTAGCGACTGTAGTTGTTCAGATTCGCGCTCGGATCGCTCAAACGACGTTGATGTCGATAGTTGTAGAAATCGTCTGGATCTTCATCCCATTCGTCGTCCCACATGTCCGTCGCGCAAAATCTGAAGAGCAACCAGAAAACACAGTTTTGTTTTTTGTATTAGCCCAAAATTGAAATATCAAAAGTCAAGCATTGCGTTGAAGCGAAGCCACTGAAATGAGCCATGCATTGTGAATCGACATGCAACCGTTCATCCGTTCGTTTGATATTCGATGGCACTCGTCGCATGAGTCATGGCGCTCAGTGCAAGTTTCGTACGGCCAGCACAATATGAAGGATAATTTGTGGTATTCACTCATCGGTTTCCATAGTGTAGTGGTTATCACGTGCGCTTCACACGCGCAAGGTCGCCGGTTCGACCCCGGCTGGAAACAAATCGAATTTTTTTTTTCGACTATGTACAGTTGAGAAAAACGCTGGAAAACTCATCCTTTTTCAGATATTTAATTTGCAATGAAAAAAAATGAGAATCCAGCTACAGCGATCCCACTCCAGCTTGCTTGAAATTCCTTCCCAATGCGATTCTTCTCAGAACTTTAATGACTTTCACAACAAACGACGATGGTTGGAACAAACGGTGAAGGATAAACGACCATTTCGAGCCAATTTTGTCAATTTTACGAAATAATTCATGCGGAAGCGAACCATCGAGCGAGCAATCAGTCTCAATTGGCCTATCAAACACTTCTGAATGTCTTTAGGGTTCGCAGGCAATGATTCAGTTCAAAGAATCTATTAAAAAATAGAAAACTAACCCTGGCTCACTAGTTGGCGTCTCGACTCCTGAACCCTTTGGCTTGGTAACAGCCATCTCTGCGTGGCCTTTGCCTTGTGGTCCCTTCATCCGAACGAATTCACAGCGTGTTTGTGGCCCACCTGAGTTGAACAGTCCAAATGTCATCCTTTGTGCTAGTTTCGAACTGATACTCGATTGCTAGAGAGAGATAGAGAGTGATAAGAGACGATAAGCGAAATGCGATTCCACAGCGATGAAACCTGTGCTGGGCAACACTTACCCTTGCATCGTAGACTTTCTTGAGGGCATCGTAGCGTATTGAACCCAAGAATATAACTCCTTGAACGGTCCCATCACGGTCGCTGGCCACCAACTCGACGCACACCATCTCACCATCGCGCACCATTATATCGCCAAACACCTACAACAGCAATTTGTTGATTATGAAATTCGAGAAACGCATCGCCAGTCTTACCTCATCGAAGTTGTCGACCATGAAACATATATGCGGATACGTCATTTCCTCGCCGTCTCCCTTCGTATCCATTTTTCTGCGACTTGGCGAAGCGTACACCCGCTGTGAATGTCGGCGTAAGACTTGCAATTCCTTTGGCGATGTCCTTGTGCATATGGCCAACGTGAGCGTGTAGTTGAATTGATGAATTATCAGATTCAAATAGACGGTCTCCTCCCAATCCACGTCCGGATCACCGATGGGCAGCTTCCGCGAGTCCTTCCGATAGACGTCAACATCTGTTTCGTATTTCGGCATGTGTCGAGACGATCCCTTGACATGTTTCTTTCGAACGAAAAACAGCAAATCATCCGAGTCGATGTTGTGATCGGACTCGGATTGGAAAAGGAAGTGTCGCACGAAGAGATCCGTCCAATAGGTGGTGCCTTGCAAGACAACAAAACCGCCATCTGGAAAGAAGAGATGCCATTCACAAAACAATCACGTTGGCAGAGCCTTCTGGCAGACACGAAATGTCATCGCTGTCATGGAAGCCCAACCCTCGATTGGAAAATCGATAATCGGCTGTGTACTGCAAATGGTCGCACCACCAACCGACCAACATTCAACGCGCTAAACGGATCGTCGATAAGATAATGATGATTCACTCGTGATAATTACCGTCTTTGAGAAGTTGTCGCATCTCTTTGGTGCGTTGAAAGTTGATTTCCTCCAAAAGTTGCTGAAGTGCCGTTTGTGGCCTCAACAATGTTGACGCTGCCAACGCCATTTCGATTAAATTCCGAGAATCAAGTAAAACGTTGCCCTTGATTGCACTTGTTAATCACCGCTCACTAACACACTCCTCGGCGAATGGCAAACACGCAAAAACGCAATCTACTCGACAAACAATCAAGCAAAAAACGATGCGTTGCAATGAATTCGATAAATTTCCATCACCATCGCATCATCAACACCAACAGCAAACAATTCCTTTCGCAGAGGAAATCTCACTGTCTCACTGCTGCGAGTTGTGCTGTGTTGTTGGTCGGCCAATGTTCGATTTCGATTACCACTTTCAATTTCGCTTTCAATGTCGCTCTCACCACTCGATCCACTGGTCTCCACACGAAACTCAACCATCAAGCGGAACGATGGTCATCCATTATCAAAATCGTCATCGACAAAACTAAAAACTGAAAGACCGACTGGTGAATCGCCTCATTTCTCGTCCAGAAAACAAAAAAGAAAATCGTTCGGTTGTCGTTTTTGTGTTTTTGTTGTGGAGCGTCTTGTTGTTGGATTTTCGGTTCTTCACTCTTGCGCATTGCGCCTGCACTTGGATGAGACTGAAACGTTTTTGCTTTCATTCGTTTGGTTCTACGCTTCGCTCCTGCTTTTGTTGTTGAAATTCCGATTTCGATTCCGTTCAAAACAAAACATTCTGATAATTCCCTATTTCTCGCACACAAACTCGCTTGTCGATTTCGACCAAAACATTGAACCCCTCACTCGATGCCGATTATTTTGCTCGCTTTGTTTGTGCATGACACTACTTGCGCTGAACGGGTCTACGTGTGTAGCACCGCATGTGAATGTGTGCGATCACTTGAGACCGCCGATTTTCATGTGTTTTTTTTTTGTTTTTTATTTTTGGCAATGCGAACGCGATTAGAGGAAGTAGAATGCAAGCCCATTCGCTTGAGGCCTGTTTGATGAATGCAGCTCTCAGATCACTTCCATGGCTTTTCCATCGTTATTCCAGGCACCCCGGGGTCAGCGTTCATCTTTGGGCACTTCGGTGGAACACTCCGAATATTTTTTTTTAGCAAAATGACTGTTTCCAAAACACTGAGTTCTATCGACGAAATTCAAGCGATCAAAACAATAACAGCAACACCGTTAAATGTCACTTTCGGCGTCCATTTAGTACACAACAGGGTGATTCGAAAAGCGATAATTCCCCGATTGTGGTTTTGGCTGCGGTTTCTCACCGAAAACTGCGTGTTTGATGAATCCACCTTTGGACCTCCGATGAGGAATGAAAAGCAACCGTTTTATGTTTGATAATTTTATTTCATTAATATTTTTTGGTAAATCACAAATTCATATAATTTCGGTAAGAAATGCGCTCTATCGACATTCCGTGGGGGTGTAAATTCGGGTCTAAAACCAGCCATTGCCGGTGTAACTGTTAGTAAAACTTGGAAAGATTTCCCAACTTCCAGAAATCAAAATTATCAAAAAATATTAAGTTGCTCGGCTTGGGTTCTCCCCGCATGGATCAACGGTCTTGACGGCTGATAGTCTGCGCTCTTCCTCCTCTGAACTGCGGACTTGCATTTCATCTCCGTCTGTTTTACTGAGCAAATGCATTGCTCTGAGAGCATCCCGAAACTTGGAAATTAGCCATAGAGCCCCATCGCCGAAACCGATTCCTGTTTGAATCGGGCCAACACATCGAGAAGTGTAGAAATTCTGGTGGGTGGTCATGCAAATTCTCGCGATATTTGAAATCGAAAATGGAATGCATGAAACGAGACCGAATGAAAGGTCGATGGAAAGAGCGTTCCATCAGCCCAACCCCATCGCTGGGAATTCCTCGGTGCGTTTCATTCGAACATTCTGTTTGTTTCGAATTGTCAGTTTGCACGCTTTTAGTACCGAAATCGGCCTGATCGCCATTCATTTCGAGGGATGTCATGAGTTTGGGTGAGTTGTGAACATTTTTGATGCAAATTGATGATCAAAATTCAAAGTTGGTTGATTATTGTCACTTTCATTCTGTCAAAATTCAGAGTGATCGGGCCATGGGCCATCGTTTTGTGGAGCTCGGTCGACGAATTATGGAGCTGGGGAGGCTTATTGTGGCGCTTGAGCCGTGCATTGGGAAGCTGGGGCAACTGATCGCGACAACTCGCTCGTTATTTATTGACTGATTGCTCCCTCCAGCTAGTTGACCAAAATCATCAAGTTGAAAGGCGAAGTTCTTGTGAAATGGATGAATTGGCGCACAAGAATTCCCTGAATGAAAGTCTGGCTCGAGTATTCGTCGTTATTTATGGAGACATCGATAAAATGGAAGAATTAGATCCCGAACTGAAATCCTACCTGGAAACCAACCCTTTTATAAAATGAGGCGACCCTTGGTTTCATAAGAAGCTCGCCGTACCCACCCGGACGGCAGATGCCTAATAAATCGACCGCTGGAAAGATCTGCGGTGGGGTTTCTTTTCATTCTTTTCGTCAAGATCTTCTTCACTCAACAGCGAGGAGGTCGGAAAGGATGGAGCCAGGTCGGCAACTGCGAATGCTCCAATAAAATTGTATAGAAATGCGTAATCAACAAGGCACATATTTTCGATTTCATTCAAAAATGTGTGTTTTAGTACAAGGAATTTGGTAAGAAAGTCGTCTAACAATCTCGTGTATGGAGTTCTGCATTGTCTTGTCGTTCAAGCGATTCATTCCACTCCTCGAAAGCAGCCTTCGGAACAGAGAAATACGATTTCCAAGAGGATTAGTGAACGGGACGACAGATCGACCAAGGAAGAGATTTCTTTGTTTCGGGTTGGTTTGATGATGAAGATGCGATCTCATTGGTC
Source organism: Lestremia cinerea (assembly GCA_027564135.1). Classification (NCBI taxonomy): domain Eukaryota; kingdom Metazoa; phylum Arthropoda; class Insecta; order Diptera; family Cecidomyiidae; genus Lestremia; species Lestremia cinerea. The sequence goes on from JANSTV010107044.1 coordinate 22,809, forward strand.
GACCGGTTCATCCCTGTTACGAAAGGATGCGTTTCAGTACCAATGAGGGTTGTTCATGCTGCGGCCGCGGTGAACGGCCGTTTTAAGGCCGGCGGTGGTGGACTTTCCCCGAAATCGGTCGAGCAAACTTCGAACCCAGCAAATATCTAGAATTTCTTTCTGGACTCGGCTCGACATGAACTTCGAATACTGCAGTCCAGAAAAAGAACGAGAAGGAGGACTGGAACAGTTCGGACCCAAATATTTATACAAAAGATCCTGCCTCCGATGATGATGCTTCAGTTGGGAAATCTTCAATCTTATGGTATGCTTCCCGCCGTGGCTGAAAAAATGCCACTGTCTCTCTTGACTGCGCCTCATTGGGTTTGCTTTGATTTGCTGTCGCTTGTGTTCCAGCAGCGAAAAGAATCCCACCGGTCGATCGGATCGGATCGGATCGGATCGACATCTCAACGAGTGGCGTTGGGACACTTGTTGAATGTGGGATCGAACGATTTCTACTTGGTTTGCATGGTGAATTGACAGAGTAAAATCTAGATTTATTGTAATATAAGCTCAGTCTTCTGAAATACTCAGTTGAATGTTACCGCATTCTTCTATCGACATCTAAATCGAATCAAACATAACATAATTTCACTACATTCGGATTATGCATCTTCGCTAAAAATCTTCGTTACGATTGATAAATCATCATTTCAATATGAATTTCTACGAATTAGAGAGCTGTGCGCTCGTCATAGACGACAACGCCTTCACGTTCCAACGGTAATCCGGATAAGTTCTGTGATCGTGACCGGCACAGTGCAATTATGGCTGCCTCACCGTTTCGCATGCGATTCCGTTTTTTCTTGCTTAAATTGACCTGAAACGAACAAATTCGATGCGTTTAGTGATGTGCGATGATTCCAAATGAGTCGAGAAGAGATCGACCTACTTTGGCATAGAGTTCCTCCAAATCATCCGTCGTTGACACAGGCCGTTGCTTCGCTTTGCCCCACGCAGGCAGCGATCGCGTCCGATAGTTACTGTCAGCCTCGTTCAAAACTGGGTTCAGAGAATGCAATTGAAATTATTCTTCGGGTGGAACAAGCCAAGGTCATATCAACTAACCGCTATTCGAAGCGTACAGCGGGTTTATCGCCCACATCGACTTGTGAGTGTCTGGAATGTTATGCATCGATCCGCGTTCACTGTTGTTGCTGTTGATCCCACAACTGGGGCTTGACGGATGCTGTTGGTGATGCTGTTGGTGATGCTGTTGGTGATGCTGCTGCTGCTGGTGCTGCTGCTGATGCTTTTGCTGATGTTGATGGTAGTTGGTGATGTGTGGATGATGATAGAAGGACGCTGATTGGGGAGGAGGTGGCGGCGGAGCACTGTACTGGGGCGGGAACATTCCAGCGGCATTGAACGGCATCTCAATGTGGTGAGCTTCCTTCCAGGGTTTGGCCACCATCGACGAATGATGTGCCACTAGAAGCATCAAAAATGTCATTAGAATTCTCTTGAAGAGAACTACCAAGAAATCGACGCTTACTAATAACACCTCTCCCTGCTGCTGACGCCACAAAAGAACGAACACATTATTCTCTGTCTCTCTCTCAATCTCTCTCACACTCACAAACCCACACATATACACACACTCACATACACACACATACTCTCACACACACACACGCACGTAACCACATCACCAATCGACTCACCCGAATTTGTAGTTGTTGTTGAATTTCCGCTAGTTCGAGTCGGACTCAATAGTTTCTGTCGTCTTCTCGGCAAAATCCAACACCAAAACAGCACTAACGCCAATGCCAATGCAATGATAATCAAACAACCGGTGAACACACCCCACCAAATGACGACCGGTAAGCCCAAAAATGTTTTCGGGATGCCAGCTTCAACAGGCGGCCACATTCGGGCAGTTAATGTAACAGACTGTTGATACAGTCCATTTGATGAATGATTGATTGAGACATCTTCTGGCCCTGTAAACGAGAATCATCGTTAGAATAATTGGGAATTCTATTCAATTCGAAATATTGTGTTAATCATCCGCCATGTGCTTCTGGTGTCTCTCAAAAAACGATTGAGTGCGATGTGGAAAGCCACCCACATAAGCTGTGCAATCGAAAACAACCATAATTTTCGATCAAAAATAGACCAAAATCGTTCCGTTGAACTCTCACCCTCATTCAAAGCATACGCCGGCAACGAAGCTCAATCTGAATATCAATTCGGGGAATTCCCAAAATACATCGCGCTCATCAAAGGAATCCAACCCCTTTCGAACAAGCGGAACTGATGAAATCAACCACATTCCGAAATAGCTTTTTCGCTCAAGCACATCACTGTTGGACTGAAGAGGTCCGAGGCTGCTCCGTTGATTTCAAACCGACGGATCAATGAGAGTAGAGCACGGTCGCCATTCAAGAGTTTCCAAGGAGGAAGTTGAAAGATTCCGACAAAACAGCGCGGGGTTCGCCTGGATTATTCTCAATTTGAACGAAAATCAATGAAATGTCTGAATCGTGGGAACAGTCGCCCGTTCCTCCAAGCGAGTGTAGTTTGTTATTTTTAAGTATTTCCAGTTCACTGAATAGATTTTTCGATGAATGACTCTTTAATAAGCAGCACATCGAGAAAAAGGTGAAACTTCCCGAAATGAGGTTAGGCAAACGCAGGTGAATACAACATTGGCTCGTGATGAATTGGAGCGCAGCCATCAGCCATCAGGACAAATAGTTTCCGAAAAATCGATTTTGAACTGCCTTATTAGCTCAAACTCCCCGCAGGCGGCAGATTCATCAAGAAATCCCCGATGAATCACTTTCGTAAACAGAATTTCGTTGAATTGAAATCGCAAAGAAACACTTGAAATTGCAGCGAACGAGATGAAATGGCGTAACGGTAAAGAGTGAGTGAGCGAGAGGCAAGCGCCACACCGTTGCCCCGTTCTCATCGATAATGCCGAATGCAACGGTTGCCAAAGTGACGTTTCGAACAGTGCACGGTGTGGCTTGTTGTTTTTATTCTTGTTTTGTGATTTTTCTGCAGCCATTTTAATTGCACGAGAATTTGGCGGCAGCAAGCAACGGTCGAGAACCGAAATTCCGTGCAAAAAATGTCCATCCCAACGAGTTAAAATGATTACACGCTCGAACCAATCGAACTAACGCTGGGCTGATATCGATACCTGGCAATATGATGTATATGTCCTCGGTTGTGGTCGACGGCAATGTTGTGCTCATTCCGATGAATGTTGATGGTGTTAGTGGCGTTTTTATTATCGTGCCATTGCCGGGGTTCCCGTTGGTAGGAGTTTCCCCGTTTATCCATAATGGCTCTCTTGGCGCCACGATTTAAAAAAATAATTATTGCGGATCGTCCCCTGGCTCTTTGTTTGCTTTTCTCCAATCGAGATTATTCGCTTCGCTGCTCAATGCTTTGCCTGGATTTCGCCCGTTTGGAAAACAAACAATGAAGACTTTCGATCGACGATGGTTTTGACGACGAGGAGTTTTGATTTGCGACTTTTTAACGGCTGTGACTTTGAATAGCTTGGTTCTTTGGTGCGGCTGTCTTTGCCCGTGACCCCTCTCAGGGCGCTTTCCACCCCTTTTTGAGTCAAAATTCTTTGACACGAATGCTTGAACGATTCCAGATCAAATCAAAGTCCGTCGAATGGGTGTCTGCGTTGATTTGATCGAAATAAACTTCATGAAGCTCCTGTCACCATGGATAAACTTGAAATAACCAGTCGTCCCTTGTGTTTCGCAACCAAAAACTGTTTATTGGCATTCAATCAGACAACATCTCCAACTAATCACTGAGCACCGATTCGGATTAATGCGATAATCCTGCACGACGAAAAGAGCAAGCTTTGCATAAATCATCCCAACTGCCCGGTTCCTCATTCAATTTCGGGCCAGCGAATACAGTTTCAGGTAATTTCGCCGCTTTTTGCATGATTCGTGACACGAAACGGGTCAGCAAACAATCACACGTCTCTCAGCGAATTCAATGTGCAGAAAGCCATCAAGCATCCCCACTAGACTGCCATCATCCCATTCTTCGCACGTCGGGTCGCTTTGAGCGAACACGCTCAGATGGTAATCGAATGAAGAATCAGCCCATTGGGCATAATTATCGATTGAGATTGATCGAATCGATAAGCGATGCTTGAACGTCTATTCCGGCAATTAATCATCTCCATATGCGGTGTTGATGTCGCCAGATTCACTTAGAGAAGGCTCGAAGCCGTGATGACGGCACGACTGCCGAGTTTTTATTGCGGAATGGTTTCGGTTTTGGTTTTCAGGTGTCCTGGAAGGCACCACTCCTTCCCGAAATGAAGGCCATTGAAACGATGTGAACAAAAGTAATTCCCGCAGGAGATTGCGGGAGACACCTGAGAGAGAAAGAGAGAGAGATGAAAACAAACTTAAAATTCTCGAACGAATGTTTCGAATTTGAGCATAGAGGTGACCCGTTGTCCCATCAATCACGCTTTACAACTTTAATGGATCATAAAACGATATTCAAAATGCAGACACTGCATGAAATCAACGAATGCCATGGTCTGACGAAAGGTCTGCACCCAATCCGAAACGATGCAAAATGCATAGAAATGTGATATCGGTCACCCTGTTTATGCTCAGCTAGCGATTTCAAATGGTGCCGCAGGCAATTTGCGGAGTCAATTTGCATACATTTTGCAGGATGACATTTGCACGTTGGATGCCGCAACCGGATCGCGTTAGACACGAAAATGCTTGACGACCTGAGCCGCTGCACGCAAAACTTATCAGAAAAATATCAATTGAATTTCATTACGACGTGAGTAATCTCCCTCGACTAAACAATCAGATGCTTTGTGTCGTCCCGCAGCCAGCGAGCAGCAGTGTGTCATGAATAAAAGCCGTAAAAATGAATCAACAATAACATCACAGATAGAAACAGCGTATCGGAGAAGGATTGCCGTTTGTTCGAGTTGGCTTTGTACGATCCGTTGATGCGTTACTTGCGGATTCGCTGGTTTGATCTCCAGCGTTTATTGCTTAACGATGCGATGTGAATGAATGAACGTCATTGTTCCCGCACGAGCCAGAGCATGTTGATGTTCACGTTCACGTTCAACTTGAACCATTGTTGTGTCTTTACCGTTGCCTGAATGCCGACGACGACGACGACGACGAGAAATAACAAACGAAAGTTTTCTCTGCATTTTCTTTCCGTCGCTCGTATTTTGTTGCTTTTTTTCGGTGAATGCGTGCCTTTTTTCCGCAAAACGTTCCAATCACTCGTCGCATACGGGAATAACAAAGTCAATGCTGTTCAAACGGCTCATTGCACGGTGCTCAGTCGTTTGATGCTGCCTACTTTGTTGTTGCAATCACTCGATGTGGATGTGGATGGCGGGGTCGTGTTGCAACCGCACCATTCTTATAAATCAAGCGCAGTTTATGTGGTCTCATGCATATTTTATGTGAATCCTTTTGAATGAACCGGAGCAACGGCAAAATAGTCCGTCGATTCAAACCAACCACATATTAGCTTGGCTTACAATGGCCTGAAGTGATCTGCTTTTTTGTATGCCACCTAGTTCGCCATCGTTTCTATGTCAAAGTTCCGACCAAAGGATCTCCCATGGCATCGGTTGAAGGCTAACCCAGAAAATTTGGAACGAACGAATTTTCCGAATGAATCGCCACAGCTTCGAAGGAGCGAGTGATTGTCGGAGAGAATCTCAATCAGGATTCACCTGACGGAAACCGTTGCAAGCTCAGTGAAGCAATCATGTAAAGCCTCACAAAACGTCCTTGTCGTTCAATGGCAAGACCGAACCAAGAAACCAATTCCAAGGAGAAACCATTTCGAAAAATTCATTTCAACACGTTTGAGTCATCGCCAAATATCAACCGAGCCTGCAGTCACTACGATGAAGCCTCACGATGACTAGATGGAAACCGTTCAACGACAAAATAACCGCCAATGTCTCCAAAGCTATCCAAAATCTTCCTCGCCTCTACCGCAAGTCAATTCCAAGAAAAAAATCTTCATCGCTCGCTCCTCAGGACGAACCAATTCATCAATGCCCCGATTCATAGGGACTCCATTCAAAACTAATTGAAAAAATATTCACACAATTCCTGAATCACTTGAATCGCACCCGTCCAACGAAACGTTTGAATATCAACCGGCCATTGTGGAGCCACGTGGAACAAAACTTGATTCGACGAGAAAATGATGCAAAATAAAATGAGCCGAGTCGAAACTAAAGAACTTCGCGAAAGCACCCAGAAATCAACCAACGAAACTGAATAGACATTCGGTTGGATGTGTGTCGTATTGGCTTGCTTGTCACGATGTAACTAAATTCAGCGGTGAGTGAAAGCCATCATGTTCGAATGGAACGGAACAACAACCCTCCGCCATTGAAAATGCTTGTGAACGGGAACCGTCACCGTGAAACAGTCATGCATACGCTGATGGCCATAGTGTGAGCCAGCCATTCATGGACAGTGCATGTGCTCTGGCGATTAAAAATAAGCATTTGGAAAACGTTCGATTGGCGATTTATGAACGGCTGACATTGGTTTGCATTCAGGGTCTGATCGACGTATTGACGGTCATTACTAAATTGGAAGCGAAGAACAATGACCTCAACATTTTTCAGACAATTTGTTCATTCGAAAAAAATGCGAAAAGGGTTTTGGATTGACATACGTCGATGATTTCACAACTGTTGAAGCACCAGCTCCAGGGGATCGTCAATCTTGAGCATTTCGCAGAATCTTTTCGTTTGCGGATTCATCGCAGGGATACATTCCGGAACGGCTTTGTTTTCATCGACTTCCTCGTAAGGGATCGCCGTGCGAATGAAATTATCCGGAAGTTCCATTCGATTTTCCATCAAAACTTCTCGTAAGAATCTCTTTTCCTCAGCGGTAACCCCATTCGCTGGCCAGCTACTTGTCCCATTTGTACGCCAATTACCATTGGCGAGGCTCTGACGATCAACACTCATCAAATCATTTGTTTTGTGTAGGATGGCGGCCCATTCGACATCACCGCTGTGCTAGCAGCGGTCGGAATGTCCATCTCATGCAATGGTGGGCGTTTCTCAATTGAAAACTTGTCCAAAGCAATGAATTTCGTTTGATCATATAGATTGCCGTCGGTTCGATGATGATGTACGGATGCTTCCAAATTGATGTGCTAATGGGCTGCAAACCAGTAGGCCGGTCTCAGATGCATGAGCAAATCTTGGAGTCGAGGACAGCCCAGAGTGTTATTTCGCGACGAAGCGACGAATACGATGCTCCACAACCAATCCCTTAACATTGCTGCGATGGAAAACACCAGTCGGCCAATCATGCGACAGTCGATCGGTTCTTGAATTTGCTTCAATCGGAGCACTACTTGCTCGCGAATGTGATACACCGACCGCTTCGAATCCTGGCTGTATGGTGGACACTCGTAGTGGCCTTTTCAATAATCATATTCTTTGTAGATGCCCGAAATGCCTCCAATGCGAATCCCGTTGACATTCACCACTCCTGCGTATCCCAAAAAATAGATATTCGGCGCAAGCCATCCGCCATAAGGCAACTCTTGCAGATAATTGGATGCTTCGTGGTTGCCTCCAATTAAAATTGTTAGAGCCGGCGTCGTCTGCTTCCCACTGTAATATCTGAATTGAACGGAACGATGCGGTTCAGAGCGATCGCACTCGGGAACCATACTCACTTGTGGAAACGACCGATATCTCCCAAAAACCTCTCGGGTCTCGCCATGCAATGAAGATCGCACACATTTCTGACCGACTGGTTATCACCGCAAATCAACAGCAAGTCAATGTCTAGCTCTCTTCCGCTAATGGTCGAGTAAATCTCTTCCATCGTCCCATCCAATGACTCCGATTTTCATGATTTTCTTCTATCTTTTTCGATTCGTCTCGTCAATTTTTCGAGTGTGTTGAGCGCACACCGTTCTCGTTTTGATCTTTTCGATTCCAATTTTGACAACTACCCGCTTTGGTGACGTTTGAATGCGATCCACACAAAATCGACGGGAGAGTGAGCAGCGTGACTATAACATCGACATTCGTCTAGTACGTCAGTGGAGTTCATCCACCGGTCATGCAGACATCATGCAATTATCGGAATGGACATTTTCAACACTCATTTCTTCAATTCAATTTAGGTTCGTCACATGCCGCAGGCTTTGAGCGACCACACCATTACGACCAGCCAGAATGACCCTCACGGTATCCTCACAACAACCCAACGCACCGATAAGGCTTCCATCGGACACATGTCTGGTTTGCGTTTCGAGTGAATTTTCACTTTTTCGAAAGTCCCGCCAACAATGAAATGACTTCACTTGCCAATTGGTGGGACAATGTAATCTTGAGTCATTTGTCGAATGTCGTTTAATCGGCTTGCTGATTGGGACATCATTTTGCGGATTGCAGAGTCCTCGAGGAAGTCGTCACCGTGTCAACACATCGAACGGATGGCTAGGCCCGACATGGCTGCCGGATGCGTCGTCCACGCAAAATGAGAGAGCAGACTGCTCCAAACGGTCATTGTACGGATTCATGTGGTGTCATTCGGATCAACGATGACATGGTGTCCGGTCGATGAACACAAGCAAAAACCGACCGAGCAAACAAAATGTTTGAGTGTCGCTGTTTCGTGCGAGCAAATTGATCCATTTCGTAATTAAAACAATTCTACTTTTTGTCGTTCATTCAATAACGGCTTTCCGAATGTCCCCACAGTGCAATATGTCATTGTAATGAGGTTCACCATTCACCACAGGATCCACGAAGTGAAGTCGACCGGTTGAAGGTCAAATCAATCGTGATTCGACCAACAGAGAGATTCCGCCAACTAATTTGAAAAAATGACCCTCAATAAATCTAATTTGTCATTGATGTGACTTGGTTCTCGGCTCGACGTATATGTTTCTAATGGCGAACCCAAAATGGGATCATATTTCACTGGTGCTGCCGGCCGTTATTCAGCAATTTGATTGTCAATTGAATCGGAGGTATCGTCGAAGAACCGTACCGATTTCATCAAGTCATGGTATTGTTCGGCCAATAGGCTGGCAGACAACAAAAGGACGGAAAGGCGATGCAACAGATGTGTGTGTGCGCGCTTGTGTGTGAATGTATGTCTGTGTGTATGTGTGTCGATTTTTCTGACCATGACTCAAACGAATGTACTCAACTCACAACAGACGGGCACTACTTACAGGTTCCATTATGTGCATTTTCGAATGTAACTCCAGTCGATTTTCGATCATTGAATCATCATTGTCCAGACAGCGGATAATGGCGGTGGCAGCGGCACCGTCAGCTTCCCGATCAGCAAACCTACTCGGCCAATCAATAGAGTCTCCTCGCGACAATTCCTTCGAAAGCACTTTTACTCCGACACAAACTACTTCATTCAGTCACTAAACAACCGACTCCTGCTGGCGACCAGTTCAACACAGGAGCAGAGTTCACTGAGCAATCGTGCATTGGGGAGAAGAGCCGAGGGAAAAAATGAAAACTGAAAATGTCGACGAGCAGCAAAAACTAGACGAAGGCACAAGAAAAATTGATTGCAACCGGAAATTATTAGCAAATATTGGGTCGACCGAAGCGATTTATGACGAGCACCGAAAAATTCGATATGCAATCAGGAAATTAGAAACGAAACCAATTGACTGACTGATGTCACACTGAAACTGTACTCTCGCACTGGTTGGCTGTGTTCGGGTTTCGCTTGCAATCTACGAGTCGGGACAAATTCTATTCTAGATTGATTTTCGACTCAATCAGAAGCGATAGACATTGACACCGTTGCAAGAGCACCCCAAATATTGAAATGGAACTTGCTTGTTTGTTTGCTTGTTGATGAATTTGATTATTCTCGAGACATTCGCTGAAATACGGGAGCAAATGTCACGCCGACATCGAAAACACACGCACACACACACACACACATACGCCCGCACAGCAACCCCGCATGCACAGACGCTGGCTTCAACACAGCGACAGACGCGTACATGGACATCGTCACCGACAGACGATTTTCCGTTTTGATTATTCTGCCTTCGTGAATTTCTTTCCACTTTTTTTTCATCCGTTGTCGTTTTACGGTTCACCCGCGACCCTGCTCGCCGGTTCGTTTCGATATTCTCGTGGCCATTGCTATTCGTTTCACGTCTTGTGTAGCGACCAATGTCAAAGTTCTGGAGGCAAAACAACGGATCGATTTTACTTTCAGGGCTTTCGATTGACATTTCTCGATTGTTTCGGTCATTTCTGCTTGTCGGATCACCTGCATCGGGTCTTTGTTACATCGGTTCATCACATGGTTTCAGTGATGACACTACCCTGCACCGCGGGTTGAAGCAGCTTTCAGTGAAAGCACAGAAGCTCCATCTGCATGTTTGAAAGCTACCGGCAAAAGCTTTCAATTCGAAATCCGAAACACCTTCGAATCATGCATTCTATGATTGCGCAGTGATGATTCCCTTTGTGTGGACGGCCGCATGTCGATATTGCTGCGGTTGACCTATTTCGATGCCAGATTGTTGGATGGAAATCGCGTTTGGTACTGGCTCATCCAGGAAAGCGGACGAAAATGGAAAGAGACTGAATGCGACTTGGGTGTTTCACTACTGCTGAACCCAGCGTCTCGTCGCATCGCCAGAGCTGCTGCCGCTGAAATAGCAACGTGAAGCGGCAACACAAAGCACGCCTCGCAGTATATGGTCTAATTGATTGTGCTAATTAATAGCCAATGTTAATGTGTTAATTTGACAAACAAATCATCAATTGTCACGCTCGACGTGAGCGGCTTCGTCGATCCATCAATTATCAACAAATTAGCAAATGAGCAAATGTCACCGAAAATAGAAACGAAAACAGAAAAGTAAATCGAAAACATCGATGCAAATTCATCAACGGCTCGACCTCACTTGCTGTTTTGGAGCGAAAACCCATCTCATTTGAATGAAAAGCAATCAAATAATGTTGAAAAGAGATTGCGTTTTTTCGCTCATAAGTTCTGTTGGGGGCGTCGTTGCACTCCTCTCGCTCTTTCGCATCGTCGTCCTCGTCGAGAGCGATGCCTGGGACTGGCGGATGTGTCATTCGAATGAATATTTCCGGATAATTTTGGCAGTTTTTCCATTTGGATTCGTTCGCTGCCGAAAGCGAGGGAATGACACCGTGAGGTATTTCTGCGAGAATGTGTGTTTGCTTAGACATATCTTCGGAACGGGATGGATGAGCACTCGCATAATTGCCGACAATCATCGGCGTGTTTCGCAGGGAATCGCCGGGAATCGCCGGGAATCGCCGGGATTCGAGGGGAACACAGATGAGACGCCGGTCGGTTATTCGTCACTCACCCGTGCCAGCATCGATGTACTCGTCTCCTGCGAAGCTGAAATCGGCTCGAAATGAAACGCTCACGTTTTTTTGTTCGTCAGTTGGACAAAATTTATTTTCCATTTTAAATTTTTTTTTGTTTGTTTGGTTGTTGTTTTTAATTTTTAATAATCTTGCAAATGTTCTCTTTTTTTCTCTTGTTTTGTTAGATATTTTATCATAGAAGCAAATGCAAACGTCGCACAAATCATCCTGCAAAGACGCGCGAGCTGCGCGCCATCTGAGTTTGCCGTCGAGAATTATGCATCCGCTTTACAACTCATCTAGGAAAGAAAGTTCTCTTTTCGTATTTGTTTTTCTTTTTTTAAAAGATTTCTAAGATTTTTCTTGACTTTTAACTATTTTCTCTTCTTCTTCTTCTTCTTCTTCTTCTTCTTCTTCTTCTTCTTCTTCTTCTTCTTCTTCTTCTTCTTCTTTTTCTTC
>JANSTV010107045.1:0-19194 GCA_027564135.1 Lestremia cinerea
TGAAGTAATTGACATTCGCCAGTGGACTTGGATCTTTGAAACTCAAGAGAGGCTTGCCCTTGTTGTGTTCCGAGTAGATATTGATGTTTCCGTCTGAAAAGGATTGAACGATAGGATGAACGTCGGATTAACCGCAAAAGTAATTGACAGAAAGGCTTACCATTCGAAATTTCCAGGATGACCAGAGTTGGTTTTATTTCATCCAGAATATTGTATTCACGAACATCGCCGATGATTTGGTTACCGCGACGGACAATTGTACGGGAATTGCCCCAACCGCCGATGATGAATTCGTAAGATTTGGCGGGATCATCGTTTTTGTCAGTCGAGATTAGAACAGAAGCGTCACGGATGCCTTTCACCAAGAACGGCAATCGCAATAAGTATCCTTCCGGTTGGTTCTTGATCTTGAACCAGTCCGAGTATTTGTTCTCCCATGCGCTGTAGGTCTTGCAGCTCTTGCTCAATTCTGTTGGATCGGAATCAACATATTGAATAATTTTCAGGACCATTTCGGCTCGGTCTTACCTTCATCGTCACGTGAAGCTGGGCCAGCGTTCAATGGAGCGTAAGGAGGTAATTTGCCAGTGGTATCGGCAATATCTTGTCCAGGACAATTGTAGAAGGTCAAAACTCGTGAGCCTTCGTTAGCAGCAAAGCTGACGTATTGAATCTGGATTGGTGGTTGATCTTCGATGATAACGATGGGTTTGTACAGCAAATCGCCAACATAAACCTCAACTCGACCAGCTGGAAGAAGTCAATTTTGGCGAATCTGGTTTGTAACGCATTTGATGAGACCTACCTTTGGTCACCTGAATCACAACCTTGGTTTGTTTGTCGCCCGAAATCACGCTGGGGAATCGCAATTGCCTTAACACTTCATCCTTGCGTCGGACAATCAATCTTGTGTTCTTCCATCCTCCGAAAACTGTTAGAAACAAATCGCGCTATAAATTTCATGTCATCATCACTTCAGCGTGGAGAGACTCACTAAATTCGTAATGGTCATCCGACTCCAATTTCGTATTCTTGTTTCCGGCAAGCAGAACATGAGAGTCACGAGGACCATGAACATACAACTGCAATCGCACCAAGTATCCTTCTGGTTGGCCGTCCTTAATATCGCTAACTGGGATGAAGTTCTTGTACACATGATCCCAGCTCTCCTCCAATTGGCATTGAGCCACCAGATCTGAATGAGGATATCGAATTCACGAAACGTTCATCAAAATCGCAAAAAGAAGCTCTCCGGAAATGCGACACTTACCGTCGAGTGGAGCTTCTGACAAATTTGCCGATTCGCCATTCGACACTTTGACGATGGCATTCGACTTTTCTAATCCGGTTTCCGATGCACAATTGTACAAGAACTCAACTTGACTATTTTCAAACGATGCGAATGCCAAATACTTGAATTGAATGGGATTTGGATCGTAAGCACTCAAGAACGGTTTCTTATCGTCGTTGAGATAAACGTTGATGTGACCGGTGGTTGTGATTTCCAAAATCACACGACTCGGTTTCTTATAAGAGATCACGTCATTGCGCTGCAATTCAACGAACGGGTAGTCGTTCTTCTTCTTGCGAATCACAGCTCTGCTGTTGCCCCATCCGCCGAGCACTGAAACGACATCGCCACATCAATATCGATTCCGTTCGCGTGTTTGTGATGGTGGTGGTGCAACGTAGCACCCAAATGCCAAAAGCCAACTTACGAATTTCATAAGCAAACTCCGTGTCATTGGGTGACCGCTTCTCTTGCGTGAGAAGGATGTGTGCATCTCGCTGGCCCAACACGTAGAACGGATACCGGATCAAAAAGCCATCTGGCTGGCTGTCCTTCAACGAGCTGAGCTCATAGAAATCCGTGTAATTGTTCTCGGTTGATGAATAGTAATCGCAGTCGACCAATTCTGAAAACAATTTGAACGTTTAACCATTTGTTTCGACGAATGCTCGATGAGTGAGACCCATCCAGGATGAATCCCCCCCGCTTGTTCGCGGACCATCTCAAGCAGAAACTCGACTTGAGCTCCCCCACTCAGACGACCCGGTCAAACATTTAATCGTCGAATGATGTCATCATAAAAATATCGTGATAACCGATCAAACCGCATGACCTTTTGCCGAAGCAATAACATCGGAGTTCATTTTACCGACGGTAACGTCATTCAACGAGATGAGATGAGATTCCGATCGATTCAATGATGATGATGATTATTGACCTTGGTCGGCCACCGAACGGAACTTGCCAACGATTTTTCGCTCAGATATTGCCTGCGACTGGATCTCGTTTGGCATTGGTTGTAATTCGCTTCAGTGCAATGCAATTCAAGCGAAACTTTGATTTGTTCCAATTCGTTCGGCAAGAATCCACGAACGTGTTTAAATTTCGATGTTTGCAAAGTCGAGAAAAAGACCCGCAAAAAATAACATTCTCCGCGCAAGCCAATAGCAACAAGCAATACTCACTTGAATAAATTAATGCTCTCTCACGAAACTCTTGGTTTATCACACAACTGACGTTGTTGAATGCAAATAATGCGATGGCTAACGCCAAAATCCAATTTGCCATTTTGGATGGAATGAATGCGAATAAATTCGTTGCTTTAAAAATACTTAATTTGACTTTCAACTCCACTCAGCATACACAATCACAAGGAAAAAATTCAAAACACACCGAAATGTCGTATGGACCATCCACTCGAGTGCTAGTCCTCTTGAACACTGACTCCAAAATCTAGTAATTGATGCTAAAGAGCAACTATTTCAAGTCAAAGCAGATATTAATAATGTTATGCCTTATATATTGATCGTCGCTATTAGGTATGCAATGGTCACGGTCATTTTATTAACATCTATACTTAGAACGGATAGCGAGAGATTAAACAAAATAAAAACAGTGGATAGTGAAGAATACAACAACAAAAAAGTGAACAAAAAACCGCCGAGAAAATATAAAACCGCTTCGATTCAATGTCTCTATATGGACGTGTTTTTCGTTTTTTGCTTTCGACTTGTCGCTATTGCTGAAATACCGACTGGGTAATTCCCAATCAACAACAACACGCGACTCAATTTGCCATTTGACCACAATTCGCCGAACGTGCTCGCACATGTGTGCTGCGAACTATCGACATTTGACGGAGATTCGCTCGCGGAAATCATCCTCCAGCGAACTATTGATGCAAAAATCGACGAGAAACTCGCATCGCTATTTGCTGGGACCGTCCCACCATTCCGGTTGCTCTTCAGAGCATCTTCGAAAAAAAACATTGCATAATAATCAGAAATGTTTGTGTCTTCGCTTCATCCAAATTATCAATCATCCCGAAAAGATTACAGAGAAATGTTCACATTCAATTCCGAGCTGAAATGCTCTTTGACGATTGACCGGTTTCGTTTATCATATGACAGTTCAAGTCTTTTATATTCAAACTGATTATGCAATTTGGTAGAATTGTTGAAACCGACTGAACGATTTGATCGAAAAGGGTGCCTAACCAACGATCAACGGTATGAGTCTGGCTCGCACGAATCCTGTTGCAATCGATCAGATGGTATTGACTGATGATTAGCCAAGCAGATGATCGACGGATCGTTGATCGATGATCGATGATCGTTGGGCGTTATCATCAGTGCGAGTTGGAGTGAAGCGTTTTGTTGTTGTTGTTTTTGCGGTCGTTCTGCTTGCGTTGCGTTCATATCGGAGAGACATATACATAATGGCTCTCGTGGAGCCGATGAGCATATATGTGGCGATATGGCGATATGGCGATATGGCGATATGTTAATGACATTCTGTTGAGAAATGTTTGTCTTTTCGATTGCTGATTGTTGATTGTACCATACGTGGCATAATTTCTAATCAAAACTTCTTCACTAAACTTTCCATTTGTTGTTTGTCGATGTCACCGAGAATTCTGAGGAAAATTTGTTTTCGGCTGTTTGTTTCAATCGATGCTGGTTTAGATTTTTCGTCGCTTTGACCAACGTTTGGCAAATTTCTCGGAATGGAGTCTTATCAACAAGATAAACGATCGAGAACAAATTGGCGGAAAGTCCAACCCGTCTGTCGGATTGCTAATTTGTGGGGATTGAGCCCCTCAATTCGATTCAGATCTTTGATTGAAGGAGGATGCCCGGAATGAATCCTTTTAAACTCAAATCGCGGGATTAAGATACTTTCAATCGTCTATGTGAAGAATCTTGTTTATTTATTCGAAACTTCCGACTGTCTTCTGTGAGGCACCATATGATGTACTCCGTTGATGTACTTCGTATAAGTTTCGATCTATGGATCAAGCAATCTCATCGACTGGTGAATAAAAAAATAATCGACATCTTCAATTGGTTTTCCAAACAAATGAAATTGGAATGGGAATTTGAGGGATTTCATTGTGCTTCGAAGTCATCAAAGTCATCAAAAAAACTGGGAAGGTTCGAACCACTGATAGTCGCGATTCGACCCGCCCATTCCTTGTCACCCCCTCAGAATCGCCACATTAAAGCAGCGGAAACTTTCATTTGAAATTATTTCTAAATTTTCTTAATTTTTCTTAATTTTTCTTTATTTTTCTCCTCTTCTAAATTACGAAATTAACAATGGTTCTTCGCGTGCCGCACAAAGGCACGTTACTTTTTTCTATTCAACAATTTGTCTCCTTTGGGCTTGAGCTTTCCGTCGATAATTTGCTGTCTGGCTGTTTGATTATCGATCTGCATTTGACGATAACGATCTTTGGCAAAGTCCAACTCCCTGATTCCGGTCACGATTTGCTTTGCGTATTCCTCTTGTTTGATCACACGCTTCCTGAGGCGAGTCTGAAATCGAGCGTGTTTAGAATGTGTTGACAACCGTTTGGTTAACAGGCGATTACCCCCAACGGTGTTGGTCGTCCGTCCATGAACGAGTAATCCGGCAGGGAGGTCAACGGAGACTCTTTGTTCGGATTTGTAGGTAAACCACGCGCTTCTCTCCATCGCAGGTTGATGCATTGTGTGTTGGTCGTGTGGAAATGACAGCCTGAATCGAAATCGAAATGATAAATGAATCGAATCCTCTTGACGACATCTCTCTTCCCGTTCACATACATCCTGGCAGAGTTCTCCTCACTATCGACGCCATCAACGTTGATCCCAATTGAAGCATTTCCGAATTTTTCTCACAAAATTTTCCTTCACCAAAAAAAAATCAACAAAATCGCTCCGTGAATCTACTGTCAAATCATTGACATTACGTTTCGATGCGGTCTCCAACGATACGAAATTCAACATGGCGTGCGCACAGCCCAACTCGATTTTTTCTTCTTTCGTAAAACTGTCAACGATTTTGACAACACACTGACACATCCCATGTCGATGCCGTTTATGTGTTGATGTGGAGCTCGGAACTGAATTATTTTTAAGTAGCAGCGAATTAGAGTCGTGGTGTTTGAATCGAACGAAATTCATTGTCGGTTTTTTCTCATTTCTTTCGTTTCATTTTCTCTTAAACGTAAATAATCAATTGAACGAAACGGTAAAATGTCGACGAAAAGCAGTCCCGCTGAACGGAATGGTCACACAAAAACAACAAAGTCAAGTGCATCGGTGTGGTATCGAGCCACCACCAAGTCAGATTGGCCGGATAAAGTATGCAAATAACCGAATCGGTTCAGACCACGAGTGTGACACGGACGTGATTAATCAATTTTTCGATTTGTCGTCAACGCTTTTCGATTGCAGGACGAGTTCTTGGACGTTGTTTACTGGTCTCGGCAAGTGGTCGGCATTCTGATTGGCATTCTTTGGGGCATTTTACCATTGAAAGGTTTCGTGGCCATTGCCTTGTAAGTATCAAATCCATTCCAGTCAATTGACTGACTCGATTAACGATTGCCGCGTTCCACTCCCGTTCACAGATTCGCAGCTATCAATTGCGGCATCGTTTATTTGTATTGCTTGAACTTCCAACAAATCGACGAGGAAGCTTACGGCGGCGTGTGGGAACTGATGAAGGAGGGCTTCATGACATCTCTGGCGTGTTTCCTGGTCACATGGATCGTATTCTATACCGGCTTACATTTCGATGATTCCATTTTGATGAAAACATCCGACTGAATTCGAGTACCCTCGCTTGCGTGCTTCTCGTGAGGATCGTGTCAAATAGCAGAATTCGCTTGTGGATTTTGCGCATTTCTTTTTCGTTTCCATTTAGTTTGTTATTTTTTTGCTTAATTTGTCTCGATTTTAATCGATAATTGAGTATTTGATGAATTTGTGTTGATGCAAAATGAACGATTCGTGAGATTAGAGACGTCGACGCAAACCAAATTTTCTGTTTCTGTCGGGAATGTTACAAAGTCGAATAAAAAAATGAATGAACTCAAATTTTCACAAAACGCTTTGATTTTTTTATTTCATTTTGAAGAAATCATGTGATTGATTTCGGATGGAATCCTCTCTTTCGACGAGTGAGTAGCGGTTGTGGTTCGACTTCGCTGGAGGTCCGGAGGGAGGGGGGCAGATGTCGGAATTGAAACCACCAATTAATGCTGTAAGTAAGTATATTTGAACACTTTATTATCTGGTTGAATTACATATTTGTTTGTTTGTTTGTTTGTTTTGTTCGTTTAATTTAAATGTGGTTTTTGTTTTCGATTGCTACAAATTGTAATTGTATATAATAATATGAATGTTGTGTTTCAATGTCAATGTCATTGTTTTCCTTTTTTTTTTATTATCATTCATTTCTTCTAATGTTGCTAAAGTATTTATTGTTTTCAAATATTTTTTTTTTTAAATTGTTTTATTTATTTAAGTCGTTTAATGAGAAAAGAAGAGTCTGTTTTATCGTTTGGATTTTAGGAAGAAAGTTTTTGGCGAGGAGAGGATTTCTCATCGAACTGCGGATCGAAGAGTTCGATTTCCTTCTTTTGAGAGGACGGGTTGTTCAGGATCGAAAAGGAATGGAAGACACACGCAGTTAGAGCAGGGCATTATCGACCGGTATTTCGACTTATTGGTCTTCGATTTCACTGACGAGTCTCCACTGACTGTTCGTTATTCGATCCTGCACATCGTCACCTCTCATCGAAATCGAACATCGATAACCACTTTGATCCGATTGTGTCTCCTCGTGCTTTGGGGCGTTTTGGAATGAATGTTTCTTAATACGAAAACTTGTGATTTTCAAAATAATAAAAGCAATGCCCACTGTCAATTTGCCATGCCAATAACGATTGTCCTAATGCAGATGTTTCTCAGTCATCACTCGTGTCGCAAGCAAGAAAAAAAAACCACTCAAAAACCATTTGAATTTGATTCGGCTCTTCCCAGCCCACGTGCCCAAAATCAGTTGCTGGCAACAAATCGCCTTCAAAATTGAAACAAAAATTTAACAAACAAAACAGTTCATGCCGAACGTTTTCATTGAATTTGTGATCAGTCTTTTCATTTGCGATTGTTGGCAACACACATCGCAAGCGTACAGTTCTTCGTCAAGTTGAAAACTCATTTGAAAAAAAAAAAACAAAAAAAAAAATGGAAATTATGGAATAAAATCACCTTCTCGTTCTGCCAATTCTCAAGATCAATCTTTTATTCGCTTGACGTTAATCAATTTCAATGGTTTCAATTCTGAACAAAAATCACAAAAACAAAGGGGAAATCATTAACGCAATATTTAATGGAAATCAATGAATTGTTTTATCGTTCATTTTCATCAGCTTCTCCTTCTTCTTCTTCTTCGTCTTCTCCTTATTACACACATGGGTTATCGCATTGCGTATTCTACAAATATTCCGTACAAAAATAATTTTGAATTACTATCCTACGATGGAAAAAAAACAACACTCTATCGAACTAGTAAATTACAAATTGCGAGAAAATTATTCATCAATAAATTCAATTCAATTCAATAAATCGATCGAAACAAGCTGAGACAATTTCTCCAGTTGGTTTTCCAGTTCAAATTTAGGACACTTTTGAATGTGTTTGTTTCACGCGCTCGTTTTGTATTTTTCATTTCTTCTCGACAATTTGCTCCAATCTATTTTCCGACAAATATTCCTACCAAAGACTGTCTGGTATTTAACGCTAAAAGAACTGCTTAAAATCAACTACCAATTATTACGTCCTCCTAACCAATGCAAAATTGAGAGTCATTTTTTTCTTTTTTTTTTTGGAAATTCTCATTCTAAGAAATTGTTTTTTTTTTTTTTTATCAAAATTAAAAATAATCAATTAATTAATGTTTTCAATTGCTAGTTTTCGAAACGACATTTCTTGGCGAATTAGCATATTATCACTTGTGTTTTTGTTTAATTGAAAGGAGCCGTTCATGAATCACGCTGCATCTTTGACTGTTTTGACTCTCCTCTTCCGTTACGTTCAATGCGCCGCGAAATGGCCATTCTCCCAAAAATTTGTTATGTTTTAAGGTTTCTCTCTGTCTCTGACATGCACCCGCCCCTCCAAGTGTACGTTACGTAATCCATGAACGGCCCCAAAAGACGAAGAAAAACTAAATAAAAAACGAAACAAAAGAATTGCAAAGCAGGAAAAAGATCTTGAAATAAGTTTAATTAAATCGAGAAAAAAAAAAATTGGCACAAACATTGAATTTTCCCCTCGAAAATTGTCCTTCATATTAAAAACCCAATAAAAATGGAATTGCAAGCATTTCGCGAAGCAAACGGAAAATTAACCAAATTATGGAAGAGTTCGGAAGATTTAAAACTTTCAAATGACAAGTGTACTTTTCGTAGGACGAATGAATAATGAACAAAATGAGAAAAAAGGACAACGAAAAATTACGGTTGAATCGTGTGTTATTCATTTCAAAGAGCAAATCAAAAATTAACATAAGACAATTGCACTAACATAACCTATAAATACAATTACAAATGTTCGGTTAACCATCGATTGTATCGCTAACGCAATCTAAGTTCTCTGACTAAAATTCATCTGGGGGGGAGTGTTGACCAAGGGCTCCCCCGAAGGGGCCCCCTCGAATGTCGGTGAATCAAAGGAGTCTCTCATGAATCATGTTGATTAGTTTTCTTCTCTTTCGGCTTCTCTTCGGAAACAAAAATTCTCTAACTACATCGTCACATCGTCTCTTCGATAATAATTCATTTAAAAAAAAGGTGTCTATTTCAACGAAATTGTCTACAATTGATGCGTTGGATCCGTTTAACGTTATTTCGATGATTTCATTCTGCGTAATGCCTGTGTATGCTGGATGCTTCGTCTGCGGTCAACCGGTCGTCCGTTACTGTTTCTTGTGATCTTCAACTAATGTCCCCTGGAAGAAAGTCAATCAGTTTTTGAGTGGAGCATTCTCGGGCGGGTAGCCGCGGTCGGGCAACATAAACACGTGACTGAGCCAAGCGCATTCAAATCATAACAAGCCAAAGACAACTTGATCAAATAAGCTCAAAATCAAGAGAACAATTTCAAAACAAAACAAAAACAAATGAAAAACATTGTCAAACCTCATAAATTGTTGTTATTTGTTTGCCAGCTATTCGTTTTAGTACATCCGGTGGAAATTTTCCATTGTTTGTGCTATTTGAAAATTTTTGTATGATTGATTCAGTCTTGGATACAACTGTTGATGTCGTTGTCGATGTTATCAACACTGATGGTTGTGTCAATGCTGGACTTATGGTATTGTTATTATTGCTATTATTATTGGTATTCATGTTGAAGGTGTTACGCGGCAAAGGTTTCGGTTTAATTACATCTACTAAAAATAAAAAGAAAAAGAAACAAACGAAACAAAAAAACAAATCAAAAATGCAAGCAAAAAAATAGGAAAACGGGAAAAATTGAGAAACAGAAAAAGACAAAGAAAAAATGTTTACGATCATGCATTCTAAGAGAAATCATTAAGTATTCATTGCAGGAGTGTTCAGGGCGTTTCCCAGAGGACGAGTCTGCGACTCATCTCATGAACGGCAATGAGTGTGTATGGGGGGGTGTGCTTGTGTGTTTGTGTGTGTGTGAAGGTCGTAAGCGTATGCAATGCATCACGCATTGCCTACCAACTGTGAATAAACTCAAATAACGGAATCGAACATGCCAAAACGCAATAAAGAAAATTGCTTGGAATTTTCAATCATCATTTGAACGTGTGTGTTTGGTGCGAGAATCTACTGTGATGACTAACGCAGTGGGTTAGAGTGGAGTCGAGAGATGTTCAATATTTACCTCCCAGTCGATTAAGTCCGGCCGCCATATCTCGAACAGACTTCTTCTCGTTAAGCGCGGCACCTGTGTGTGTGTGCGTGATTGTGTGTGGGGGAGAGGGGTTGGATGGGTGAGAAAAACCAATTGACTTGGCTCCGTCTCGCAGCTCCTTACCTGGCGTGATTCCAACAATGCTACCGCCTCCGCCCAGAGCTGCTCCCGGCGTAATGCCCACAATCGAACCACCCGACTGTCCCTCAATTAATACCACATCGCCAGTGTCAATAGCTTCTGGCGTCGTCTTATTTGAATCACCGGCAAAATCACATTTTCCTTCATTCCCAGCCACAGACCATGGTCGAGGTTTCGGCGGTATAAGTTGTGTCTTGATGATACCGTTGCTGGCTTTCACCAAATTGTTATCAGCATCAAAGCTCTTGATCGATTCATTGCTAGGCGATCGCGTCTTGTCATTGTCCGTCCATGATGATGGTGGATGCAAACGATCCGCAATTGACTTGTTGCATTCAATGGTTGGCGTTGGTTCAGCAGTGACTGTGTGCTGTTTTTTAACTAACGGTGATTTGCGTCCGACTAGTGGTGAGTATTTTTCCAAATTATCCGATGATCGAGATCTTGGTGTCCACGACACTCCTTTCAGTAACGGTGAGTTGCGCTCCAATTTGATGGGTTTACGCTCTTCGAGGATCGGTGTCGTTTCTTCGGAAGTGAAACAATTTTTACCGTTTTCGTCTCGGCTCATTGTTGGACTATCGACGAAACTCAGTGAACTGCATTCGTCTGAGGTGGGCGATATCATTGGAGTGAGCGTGGTGGGTGTTACTGAACCGGGCCGGAAGAACGCCTCGATTCCTTCACCGATCGCATGCGCTGATAATTCGGTGACTAATGGTCGACTAGGTGCTCGTGTTTTGGCTCGTTTCGGCCGACTTTTGACCAAATGCTGCAACTGCAGTGATGCACTTGGCAATTCAGTGATTGAATCACAATTTTCACAGTCATTCTTCTCTTGTGAACTCTTCGAGCTGCGACGTGATTGCGGTGATTCAAGCAGATCGGGTATGTGACCCAGGCTTAGATTCTCGACGACCGATTGCGGACGCACTTTGTGAGCGAATGAACGACGTTTCGGTTGCAAATGCGGCGTTGCCTAAAATAGTGAAAAAATATAAATCAACATTTTTTTTTTAATTACAAATTTCCCGTCGTCGATACGATATCGAATCGATTCAACGCCAAATCAAATGATAAACTTCAATGGGACAACATGATAACCGAACAAAAGGTCTATGAATTTATTTACAAAATATTTCTACGAGATGATTATGCATTTACTTACGAGATTCAAATATTCCAGTTTCTGCAAAGCAGATTATGTGTGATGCGTTAAATGAAACAAAAAGAATACGATTTAATGAATGAGCACACAGCACATATGATGATGACACTAATATGTGGATGGACTGAGTGAAAGAGGGAAAGAGATAGCGAGCAAAGACCGACGAAAGGTCGTTTTCATCGAAATGATCCCCAATGCCGATGAAGATGATGCCCGTTGACGCAAAAGCACCCATGTGATTTCAAGGATGAAAGTGATATCGGATACCATGACGTCACCCCGACACACAACACAAAATGAGGAGGCCACCGTTAGAAAGCATGATCGAAACTAAACTAGATGAACAATTCAACCGGGCTCACTTACCGTTGGCGACTCTAAACCGAGGCATGGCAGGTCCAAGCCCTTCAATGGAGTCAAACCAATTGAATCCTGAAATTGGGTATTCGATTGAATCCGCTGAAGTCGCAAACTGCTGCCAAGTCCAATTACCTGGCTGGAACGGCTTCGGACAACGTCTGGTGTTTCGGGAAAATCGATGCAATGAACGCTCGATGGGTCCGCAATGCCCAAGCCTCGCCGGTATCGCGTCAACGCTTCAACAACCTCATCGGTGGCTCGATCAGCAATCAAAATAGCCAGTGACTGTTCCACTTCACTGAAAGGCAAACAGAAAGCTGGTTTCAAACAAAAGTGAATCGTTTTTCAGATCGAGCGGTTATTCAGACTGTTCCACGGACTTATCTGTCGCACAACACGATGAACGGGAAAAACAACAAATTCCCCGAAACATTCTCCACCGAATCGATTGACCATTGATTTTGTGCCCCCAATCGAGCTCCAATCAAAGAAAACGAATAGCGCTACGCACACAATGACACGAGGATTTGTTTACGGGAATGCATCACACAATGAACCGTTGACAGAATCGTACTGAACGGAACGGCAGACCGATAGTAAAACTGATAAGACATTCAATAATTCAACGGCGAGTTGGATTTTTTTTATCATCTGATTTGACTCATTGCGTTTTCATTTTCACGAAATGAAACGAAACGAACGCGACGCGAAATGAAGAAAGATAAAAAAAGAAACAATGAGTAATGTTCGGTTGGGGCAGTGACATGCAACACATCCATTCAAACCGATGTGTGACGGCTGAATGAGTCACAGCGACTTACCTGATTTTGTTCATGATTTCGCTGCCGGCATTATTCAAAATGCATTGCTGAAGGAAATCCTCGGAGATGTTTAGTCGATCATGGCATGATTTCCGCAAGTCACTGATGACATTCTGATTGCCCAATGTCTTCGGGCATTGCTCAACGCCAGTACGCAACATTGTCTCCAGAATCTCCTCCAAATAGCCTTTAATCGTCAGACTCAGATCCAATGCCACTCGTCCCAATTTCATTTCGATCGGATGCTGTTCACATCGTACCGCTTCCTGAAGCTTCGGCAGCAATTGCTTGCTATTTTCAGCGTCCTCGATCAATCGCTGGACGGCCGAATCTCCACCATTGCCTTGACGCAAAGACATCGTCTCTTCCGTTTCGGAGACCAGCTTGTCGACCAGTTGATGCGTTGAAGACAGCAAAAAGCTGTGCTGCAAACGGAAACCTTGCCCATTGGCTCGTTTGAAACCGTTACAATTGCGTTGAAGAAACTCTTGCATGCGTCGCATTATCAAATCCGTGCGTTCGGGATGGTTTTTCAAGCAGGGTGCCACATCGAATACCGGAAACGGAATATTTCGCATGCTGGCGTTGTTTTCGAGGGCATAGACAATGTCACCGTATCCTTGCAGTGTGATGTTATTTCGATCCAGCACGATTGTTCGAAGTTTATTGTTTATCTGCAAAGCCTTTGCCAGCAATCGAGCACCAATGTCACCCATTAGATTTCCTCCAATGTCCAGTTTCTGTAGACTCTGGTTACTTCCTAAGGCATTTATGAAATCGTGTATGTCATTCTTCAGCTTGTTCTCGGACAAGTTCAACTCCGTCAGTGGAAAATCATCCTTTTGGATCAATCCAACGAGGGCATCCATGACAGTGGCAATGTGCTTGATTTTCATGCCGGCAAAGCTTCGGGTCATGTTCAATGATTTGATCGATGGATTCTTTCCGATGGCCGTTAATACTGATCCCAGTTCAGAGTCAAGATCTGGAATGAATTTCAAAGTTAATTTCGTCTCAAATTGATTGATCATTGACGGATCCAGTGGGGAATACGTACTGTTATCACCAATGTCCAAACTCTGCAGGACTCGCACCCCATGAATACATGATTCCAAGACATGAGCACCCTGGGCACCCAATGAATTTCCACTTAAGTCTAAATACAGTCCAGCTGTGGATTCGTTGCAAGCCAGTCCGAGCAATAAATGCTTTAATGCCTCCAATGGTAATTTACAGCAGGCAATGTTCAAGTGTTTCAAACTTAATGAACTAGTAAAAAATTGCTTGAACGATGGAGGTATCTCTTTTCCTTTTTTTGTACTGAAGGAATTATGTGAAACATTTAAAAAGGACAAATGTGTTGAACATCCACGCAATAATGCACCAAATAACTGTTTGAATGGAAATCGATAGCAAGACATTAGAATTGATGGATTCAACGAAGGTCATCGTATTGAACTTACATTTTCTAGAAACGTGTCCGTATTTGACAGATCCAGATATTCCAGGACATTCGGTTGAGCGAGAAAATTATACAAATTCTGGAAAAAAGGAGCCAGTAGTCATTAGAAAGTCGCTTAGTGTATGGAAGGATCCCAAAAGAAAACTCTGGCACGTTCAAACGTGGCGAACGTAGCTGACAGTCAAACGACAACATTGAACGTACTCATTTGGCGAAAAATCGATAATGAACGCACACTTTACGCTTAAAATCAATTTTTCGGATCGACTAGTTCCGATCGATGCCAATAGAGTCTTCCAAAACGTTCACCACGTTCCAACGCGACAAATATTCTTTTGGGCTGAACAGATGGAACTTACATTGATATCGTCCTTCAAATTATTGCCACTTAAATCTAAGTACGTTAAGGAATTGGAGATACTCTGGTTCAACGACAACGAATGCGCCATTTGATTAACACCTTTTGCTGTGAGACCGCAATGGGACAGAGACAACTTGCACAATCCTTTCGATATCTTTGCGATTGGACCGGCCAAGTGTACGGCACCTAAAAAATGAGAGTTGGTTGGTTGGTTCGATAAAAAACATCCGTTGAAACGCTCGCCCGCTCCCATTCAGATGGCGCTGAAGGCAATGCAAGAGGTTCGCTCGTGCACAAACCTTCTCTCTTGCATTCCGTTCACGAGAATGACTAACATCCATTTCAATGTTGATGGGCAAAAATTAAAACAAGCATAAACACTTGGAGCGGAATGAATGATGATATTTGGCAAATGGACCACAATTGTGGCGAACTGAGAATTCGAAATCAATCATTGAATAGACTCCAAATGAACATCAAACATCAATTTGGAGCAAAACATTGATTTGTGAGAAAATTTCAAGCATTTTGACAGAATATGAAAAATTAAGGAAAAAAAATGATGATAATTTTTTTTTTTTTTTTTTTTTTTTGGAATCTCCGGTCCCGAAGAAACGGAAAAATTTTCAGCTAAAGCACAATTACAAAACCCAGAGGGAAAATATCGAGCTAATTTTGTGTGTCAATTGGAATGAATGGAAACGAAAAGGTGATTGTCATTTTTATTGGAAATGATCATGAATGAATAACGTGCCATGAATTTAAATGAATTTGATCGATATCATCAAATAATGCTGCGCGCTAAAAGTGCAGTGATTGTTGCTTAAATCAAGTTCAGCAAAAACACACATTTAACGAAACGAAACAAAAATTACATGAAACAAATGGCTTGAACGAAACGAACGATTGACAACGAAAAGAAAAACGAAACGAAAATACATTTGCTTTGAATCAAGTGAAACTATGTTCATTGCATGACGATAAATGAGGAAACAAACAAAATATTTAAATGTATTTTAGCAAGTACTCAAACCTTGCACTAATTTTCCAAATAGGGCGCAAAGTGAGTTGGCACCTATAACAAAATTTATGAGTGACTTGATAGTGTGTGTTCGTTTTTTATGAATATTTTTTTTCTCAGAAGTTTGACTCATGAAACACTACGGCACACGGAAACACGCACACAATTGCCAAGTGCGTTTACAACGAGGTGATTTTTCGATTTTCTATTGGATTTTCCGCAAACAGTAGGGTGTTTTGGATGTTTGAGAAAAATCGTCCTTTTGAAAGAGGAAGAAACTGAGAGGGAAGTTGAGAAAGCAAGCAATACCTTTGTCTTCGATGACATTATGACTTAAATCGATCGTTCGAATTGCTGGACTATTATTAGTGATCACAGATACAGCTAGCTTATGAACGAAGTCGGCTCTGAAAAAGAAGATCGACAGTAAGTGGAGGGGCTTCCTCTTGAAGAAATCGCCAACGCACCTTAAACCTAAGGCTTCTAGATGCAGTTCCTCCAACCACATGGAACGTCTCAAAACGTGCAATATGCGCTCTAATGTCTCATGTGATAGACGTGTGTGGGACGCTTTCAATCCACGAAAGAAGGTGTTGTACTCCAATGCGGACACAATTGCCACTAAGTCTCTGCAAGAAAAACGATATCCATCAGACAATTCGACTCAACACTCCAATAATCAAGAGAGAAAAGGCATACTTTGGTTCCAAATGATCAAAATCTCGCAAATTCAAAATTCGTGTGTCATGCGATAGGTAGATGGTGTCAATGTCCCATGCAACTTCCTCCCTGGAAAAAGCAATCAAATCATCATTAATTCGTTCCGTTCAGGCCTCAGCTGCGCAATTTCGAAAACATACCGATACGGCACACTATGGAAATCACACATGCATGCATATTGTGCACTGAATCCTCCACATGGGCCA
Source organism: Lestremia cinerea (assembly GCA_027564135.1). Taxonomy (NCBI): domain Eukaryota; kingdom Metazoa; phylum Arthropoda; class Insecta; order Diptera; family Cecidomyiidae; genus Lestremia; species Lestremia cinerea. The sequence goes on from JANSTV010107045.1 coordinate 16,491, forward strand.
ACATTTCTTGGATCCGATGGTCGTAATTCATCTGAAAATATCGTTTCACGTTCGGGTGGCTGAATTTCGACCTGAAATTTTTTTTTTTCAAATTTTTATCGAATCAGAATGCTGCACGAGAATTGGCAATTAACGAATGTTACAACGAATGGGATATGCAAAACATGCATTAACCTTATTGCGATTTGTGTGAGGGAAATATTCAACAGAAAACGGAATGGAAAATTTCAAAAATGAAAAAACAACTGAATTAATGGGAAAAAAAAACAGCGATGAAAAGAAAAGGGGAAACCATTATGTGTCTTTGGAAGGAAAAAACACACCAACCGAATATTGCGAAAAATGTGAGCCAATATGAGGCAACAACAACAATAATGTTTGTTTTGTTTATTCGTTAACGAAAATAAACAATCGGCCAAATGAAATTAGTCATGCGCATGAGCGTTGCATTGTCTGGAGTTGTTCGTCATGAATAACAACTCGACGTGTGGCTGTTAAGCGGTACAAAACTTATTGCGTGTTTGAGATGCTCTACTATTATTCAGATATCATTAGAGATCAATTAAAAGTATCGCCTCTCCTTGTTGCACATTCACTTCTATTTCTTTCACTGTGGCATTCACGCCGAATTGAGACCTTCATTGTGACGGCACACCACACATCAGTGACTCAGGGCCTGTTGTGAGCAATTCTGGAAACATTCGGACACTTTCGGATGAAAACTTATTCAAATTTGTCCGAACTTTTTCAAGTCCGAATTTTTCCGATTTTTTCCGAATTTTCCCGAATTTTCCCGAATTTTTCCGAATTTTCCCGAATTTATCCAAACTCGTCAGAAAGTGACCGAGTTTGTCCGAATTCGTATGAACTTGCTGGAAATAATTCCTCAAAATAGGCTCCTCACTGGCAGCAAGGGAAGAGAGGTGATTCCAAACAAAGAGTCTCTTGTTTCAGTCTGATGATGCCGCCGATGTAAACTTCGAATGAATGACTGTCAATCAACGGGTTATTTCTCTCAAACTTTTTCTCGCCCCATTTCATGCTATAAATATTTCGAAGTCAGTCATTTGTCTCAAAAGAAAATCATTCGATTGAATTTACCATCATTTGTTCGTCATTTTGTGACTGACCTATTTTGGTCGAAACGAAATGTGAACAGACATTTTTTGAATCGATGGCACCACCCTACTCGAATATATTTTCGTTAAGGAAACTGTTTCGAGAAATCGATTCTGAGACACACTCGAATCCAAGATCAAGATTTCCATGAGTTTCAGAAAAATAAACTTGAGCTAACAAAAAAATTCAAATGTTTCATTTCGTCTCAATGGCCAGTGCATATAAACGCTGAATTCCTATCGAATTATCGAAACAATGCGATTTTTTGTTATCGTTATCGGTGATACGCGATGACAGAGTTCTTTTTTCTGGACGTGGATTTGAACAAGTTTCCGGTGGATTTAAAGTTTGGCACGGAAATGATAGAGTACACAATGACATGGGAGGGGGGAGGGGATCAGAAGTTTGACGGTATCTGGTCTAGCATGTGCTGCAATGAGTAAAATGGATAGTCGTTTCATACAAACCTTTCGTATGATATATTTGAGAGGAACTGTTGGAAATATCTGCTTTATCGCCGATGCCAAATCTGTCATAATGACATCGGCGTTCTAGAATGGAAACAACGAAAAGAAAAAAAAAACAATTCAAGTGACCTGAAAAGCATGGTCGATATTGTCTGCGAGACAACAATGGCCAAAGCGAACTTACCGAACTAAAATTTCCGGCATCGCCGGTTGTTGTGAATGAATACGTTCGGTCATTTGTGACTATTGAAAAATGTGTGGATTTTTTACTTTCCACTGACTGAATGTCTAAATAATGAAAATGACAGTCGATCTGAAATGAATTGAAAGCAAATTGGGCCAAGTGAGTGTTGATCGATGGACGAATGACAGGGTTCATTGCGGGAACCGGCGGTGGCTGGGGTGGCTTACCTTTGTCGGTACTTTGGCAATCAACAAATATATCCGAACTGGCGTTAGAACCTGAAAGAAATTATTCATGAAATTGATTCTCCTTCTCTGTGTGTCGCCGAATATTGGAAAAGTTTCGAATCGAACGTTTTAATATTGACATTGCGATTGGATTGGGCACCAAACAAACACAAAGTACAGCTTACACAGCGCCCGGTGAATGTTGTCGATTAAATCGAATATCACCATGGGTTTGATGATGAATATCAAACAGGCCGTTCAGCTCATGTGTGTTTCGAGACTGCGGCCAGTGGACACAAAAGCTGATCGAGCATTCGATTTTACTTTTTTCATTGATACCAAAACACGTTCGAAACGACATGAATGCTCGAAATGAAATGAAAGACGAAAAAAAAAAGCCAAAACAAAAATAGAGATTTCACCAGTGATGGACCCGACAATGGTCGCGCGTATCATCGAATCGAACGAAAGCCGAATATCGAATCAACGGTTTTCTCGTTCGAACCGAAAATCAGTTTGCCGAACGCGTACACGGAAATGACAATCGTTCGAATCGTCGGGCCCCCACCGGGTCAACCCAAATGGAATGCCAATAAAAATGTTCAATTTCAATTTGGTAAAATCGTTAAGAAACCGTTATGAGAACATTGCCAACACTTACCAATACCCTGTTTTCAGTTTTATCGCCTTTCGTCTCTAGCTTGACC
>JANSTV010107156.1:0-19193 GCA_027564135.1 Lestremia cinerea
AATAAATATCAGAATAGAACCTCTGCACTTCTATCCTGTCAATTGATATACGCCTAATGTTGTCTTTTCGTTTCGATCCAACCGGCTGGCTCTGGCTTGCCAATACTTTCGTTATAATTTATGGCAAAAAGAAAAGAAATCACAAAACCACAAAAAAAAGGAGGAAAAAAAATCTTTGGCGTTTCTCTCTCACTCGCTCTCTTCATTTGCATTTTAAGCCGCGCGTCCACTTTGCTTCTCGCATCCTTTTTCCCTCGCTTTCGAATCGATTCTGTGTTTGGTGCGGATTTCATCAAATTGAAATGGATTGCGCGCGGAATATCAAATTGCAATATAATTGAATTTTTTTGCGAGACGAAAATAAATTTCATCGGTTTCTTCCAGCTGTCAGACTGTCTTCCGATGTGTATTCGTTTGCGAGCCCATTGTAGGTCTACAAGATTCCCCCAAAGTTCAGCGAAGCATCGCACACGCTGAAACTCTCTCTTTCGGGCCGATAAAGAAATATCGAAATGACAAAACGTTTTTAAAGCATGGCGACAACTGGAGCAAAATAAATTCAATAAAAAACGAAAACGATGCGAGAGATGTTGAAGAAACCAGAGAAAAAAACAAGTTCATTGCGTGCCAAATGCCACCAATTGAATCGACGGCACTTTTACTTTTATGCTCGCGATGCCAAACTCAAATAAATGCAGTTTCACGTAAGCCTCTCTCTAGGCTCGGTCGCCACGCGATTCGTTAAAAGAAGAGAGGCAGAAAAAAGAAGAGCGTTGGAATTTCTGATGTCGTGATGAGCGGCCATACACCAAATTCATCGAGGCCACTGTTTGACGCCGAAAAAATGAATTCGCTTTGCATTAGACCACTTCTTCGTTTGATCCAATTACAAGGCGATGCACGCCATCCGATGATGCCACCAACACAGACGTACGCTTTCTGTGCGAATTGAGCGAACGCGGAAATTGATTGACCGCCAGAACGATAGCGAAGGTGAAACAACAAATCTTGCTTGGAAATCATCTATAGCGACCGGTGATGATGAGCTTAGGTCGAAAAACTGGCGCTGGTCGCGATCCGCAATAATTATTTTATGTCGATTCATTGCGATAATGCTGGCTGGTCTTGGCTTGGTTTAATTCGGTCGAGGTTTTGAGAAGTTTAAACTTGGGGAATGATTGCGCCACGTTTGAGGGGAAATTCGGGAGGGAGAATAGTAATTAGAATAATTTCCTTCAACAGAGGTGTCGATCTTCAAGATCAGATCAGAGAGTTTCCTTCGAGGGCATGCATAAATGCACAGGAAGTTCTTTACTATTTAACCTTTATTCTATTGACATGATGTATGCATAATTGACGTATTATACATATATAAATCCATCGTCAAAGGGTTAACGTCGATTCGGTGTTGATATTGAGATCATTAAAATCGGTAATTGGTTGGTAATTTACAGATCGAGCTTAGTAATTTTGTGTTCATTGAGCGCATGTGCAGATCGGCGCGAATGTAATTACGCGGCTGTGAGCGCTGTGAGTTAGTCAGTGTGTCTGATGGATGATCAGAAAATAATGACAAAACACTTGCTACGAGGCATCTCCCCGGAATACGTGAACGTTGCCGTAACGAATCGACGCATAATCGTCCCACCAGCAATTGGTGATTGTGGAATGACACATGCCGATTGGGTCAGAGTCGAATGAAATTGCAATTCAGCGAAAACATTATCATCGCTTTAGCACGTCGTCGTTGTCTACGCTGCTCACACATTCGCCATTGTTAACGCATCGATTCTCTTGTTTTTCCATGCAAGAGATATCTGTCTGCATCGAACTGGTCAATTCGAAATAAATTACTTTCGAATGGTTTGTTGATAGACGCGCCATCACAGCAGATTAATTTTATGCAGCGAGAACGCGACCAATCGATCATGTCTCGTTTCGCATTCATATCAAATGTTGGAAAAATTTCTAATGGCCACGCTGATTTGCGACTCTTTGCCTCCTCACTCTCTAGTGGCCAGCCTCAAGTATCTGTTACTCACAATGGCTATACATCATCAAACACACTGGCCGTTTGCAGCAGCTCATCTTTTTGAACTTACCTGCAACGAAATGAGAAAAATGGAAAATAATGCATCGTTTAAAAATCTTGCGAACGGCGCTGCTGGCATTCGTTTGCATGGTCCTGTCTGTGTGTGTGTGTGTTCTAGTATGCGTAAATTATCTCCAGTCATTTGGCTTAGATTCTATAAAAGTTGAACTAAAACTTATCTTAAATTACAAATCTTAAAATAATAATAATATGAGGCTTCAAAACAATTTATAATTAGCGGTTGTACGTTTGTGCATATTGTTGGTTGGAGCAAAGTCCTCGTTACCTTCGTCGTATTAACATCGTCTAGAAAACATCATAGAATAATGTCTTTGGGTTTGGATCTATGTTGCAATGACCGTGGTATGCTTCATCTTCGTGTGATCGTTTTTCTTCCCTTTTGTTCCATTCCGTCGTTATTCGCATAATCAGATTGAGATTGGAGGATTTATACATTTTATAATTGGTCTTTATTTATTAAAGAAGCACTTTGTGACCGCATGTTATTCTATTTTTGTTGTTTCTACAATTTTTCTTTCTTTCCTCCACTGCAGACTGCTCGTCCTAACACACACACACACATACAGGGAAACACACAGGGCTACAGCCAACGGTCGTATGCAATCACATTCGCTATTCAAAGGAATTTGTTAGCAATTTCCCCCTTTTGACTTGTCGTCCCGTCGAGACTGAGAGACATGAAATTCTGAGAGCCGTCTGATAGATGGCTGATGATATGCTGAGACTATGACAGACTGAACTCAATTAAATGCTTATATCTTGTATGGTAATCAGTCGAATGTGTCCATTTGGGAATTCTGGAGATGTCTCAATAAAGCCACGTTTGTCATCACAAATGCAAAAGCCGACCCAACAGCCTCATTCGATCGTGCACTAATTGCACCTTATATGGATGTGGCTGGCGCGTTGTCTTGTGCTGTCGAAGAAGTCTCATTTGATTAAGCTAAAACCCGTTTGTTTTTTTTTTTTTCGTGTGCGAGTGTAACGCAGATTTTCCATAAAAAGTTGTTCGTTTCTATTTCTTTCCCGTCGAACGATAGAAAGTGACCTTGATAGGAAAATAATGCACGAGACGACGTTGATCACAGCATGTAACATTGAATCAAAGCCATCCCATATCGGGTATTGTTTCGAGACGAATTCCAAACGTTCAATACAATGCCGCGCACACAACGTGTTGAAAACATTATTTCAATTTCTTTGTTCTTCGCTGCACTGCCATTCCGAACTGCAATTCACAATTGGAGGAAACATTTTCAAATGGTTTCCTCGATTCGGTTTCAGGGTCATTACATTTGGCGGTGACTTTTGCATTTTATGAATTATTTGCAATGCATTGCACTTTGTGTGCGAGTTAATTCGAGCACCATTGTCACACAATTCCGCAATTCCGAGCTCAGAGGGTCGGATGGGCTCAGTTGCTCGCTTGCTTGCTAAGTTTTCCTTTACTTCTTGGGGTTTGTCATTCAAATGGATGATGTACGAGCCATGATTCATTTTCGTCAAGAGTTGCCAAAGAACAACACCTTTTTTACGTGATTTAATTGGAGTTCGATAACCAAAAACACATTCGAGCACAAGGTTAGCACATAATTGTTCTCTCTATTGTGACCTTGATCAGAGTCAATTTGTGGTCGATACTGGCACGCATTACCCATATTCCATGTCGAACGTTACGCCATAATCACCATGTCAATAATTAATCGAGTTGAATGGCACGATTTCGATTCAACAACGTTCGTAGCGACAATACAAGAGAAGACCCTTAGCCATCACTCGCGACGAGTGCACCACAGCCCGCTCCAATGGCATGGACAACACCATTAACAACAACAACAACATCGCGAATGTACCTCAAACGTTAAATGATTCATCAAAGCCGATTTCCTTCCAATCGTTCACGCCAACATTCATTATTTATATTTGCGCTTCTATGAAACGCCATGCCATGCTGGCGGTTGGCATGTTGTTTTTTTCCGTTCGTTTTGCCTATTTTTCGTGTTGCTCTTATTCACCTGTCAAATTGACAGAATAAAGTGAAAAACGAGGAGAACAAGAACGAAACGAAAAGAAATCGAAAGATAGAACAAGAGCAACGAAAAAAAGATGAATGGCGAAGGAGCAAGGAACGGGGAACGGGGCGGCAGCAACGAAACATTAAGTAAAGAAAATGAAAAATCAGTGCGATTAAGCAAAGTTTTTAGTTCAATCGAGTGGATCGTGGTTATTTGTGTGTGCCTACTTAAAATGTCAGTCAGTTTCCATTCTCGATTCTCTGATGCTCGGATGCTGATCGTTCGACTCTGAATTCTCAGTTGAATGCTAATCGTCTCTGTGATTGTGGACCAATATCTCAATACGGCCATTGTTTCGACTGTCCAAGCAGTGAATGCGGAGATGGCCAGTTGAGATATATTGATTTTTTGTTGTTGTTATTTTTGTTTGGGGCTTAAATATTGCTCAAATCGCGGTGCAGGTCAACAAGTGATGGAGTGCACTGCAACTGAGTACGTCATACAAAGAGTGAATAACTGTTGCGAACAGCTCAAGTAGTTACAATTTGCAATCATTCAGTTTTACTGCAGTGCTTGGCTGTAAAGAAGACGCTTATGGTACTCTGCTGGCTGGCTGGCCGATGTTTGTATTATTATGAATGGACTAAGTGAAACATTTTATTGCCAGTTGATACGACTTGACTCCCAAAATGATTCAATTTTAACGATTCCATTTCGATTGGCTGTCATTCGCTGAACCAACATAGTATATCACATGACGGTCAATTTTCATTGATTGCCATTGATTTGCCACGTTTGTACTAGCACGATGGATTCTCTTCATTTATATTCGATTTGTTGAACATAATGAATCTGAAATTTGCTGTTTCCCCAAAAAAAAACGAAGCGAAATGAGACAAAAACCGACCGCCGGATTGCAGGGCAGGCTCAATGCAGTGGATTTATGACCACGATGGCATTTAGCAAATTGTTATCGGTAAATGACGAGCTTAGTGGTGATCAACTACAACACAGGCAGTGTCATCGATCTACGCGACTCGGATGTATGATTCTGTGTGGTGACCCCAGCTCGTTTGAAACTTCGAGAAACTTAATTGTTTTCAATAAAATTGCAGAATCAATTACTTTTCGAGGATTCAGCGAAAGACTTTCCCATGACCTTCTCGAGCTTCAGTCAGTTCGAGCTCGAGGTTTGATGCAATAAAATCGATTTCCAATTGCTTTTGGGGTCGCAAGTCGGGACAAATTCATTTTGAAAAGTGAAAAAAAATCGGAAATGTCACAATTTGCTGGAGCGAATATAATCAAAAATCATTTGCTGGCTTTATTAATTGGCTCGATTGGGTCGAGTTCGATAAATGAATTTGTTCAAGCCAATTAATCGCGATATCGATTTGACATTTCGCCAACGGAGCCACAACACAACTATTCACATCTCGGAGGCAGATATTTCATCACATTTTTCCAGGCGTTCGTCAGTGAACCTTGAACAATACACGACTTGGGAGCGTTTTCGTAATTACATTTTGATAATTAATGGAAGGAATCAATAAAATTCATCAATTTAACTGAGAAAATAACGATTCGTTCGATTTGATGTGAATGGACAACCAACACAGTGCATTATCCCATTCGACCTGCGAGCAGCTGGTTAATCCAAAATTAACGAACGTTATCTCTCGGATTAACTGCATTGCGAAAATTCAAGAAAAATATACAAATTCTTCGTAAACAACCATTCACTGTGGTGGACCGCAACCAATCAGATTCAAAATGCTGAAGCAGTAATTCGACAATTTAATACGCGAATTCCGGACAGGAGACAAGCGGACGGCGCGTGGAGATGGACATGACACTGAACAGTTCTTGTGCGTGCGATCGAAGGCCATTTCTCGAATGCGATTGCGCCAAAAGAGTTTCCGGGAAGCCAATCGTGACACGCCAACGGGAAGCTTCAACTTCCTTGCCACAATCTATAGGGCAAGACAAAGCAAATCTCTTGTTGCGCCTTCCTCAAACAATCGCATTCTTTCGCGTGCGTCGTTTTCGTATTCGAAACTGATGGAAAACGAAAAAAAAAACGTCATTCACGTGATTTGTCACAAAGCTCTAACGGAATTCTATGATACGAATGAGAATTCCACTTGAGGCAAAGTTGGAAAATGCAAATGAATATTTTACCTCGTTTTGTGTGACAGATGGAGTCAAATGTTAACAATGAACGTAATGGGAACTATTTAATAACATGCAGGCGGAATGGCTTTGCATTGATACTGCGCCACTCCAATGGAAATGAAATAAAAATGGTTTGGTCGTTGTGTTTTTCTCTCTCTCCGCTTTGACATTAAATCCACATTGCGCGTTCATGTCATGCATGCGAACACTTGCCGGGCTACCCACCGAGCAATGCTACTGGCGGATTTGTTTTGCATTTCGATCAAGATGAATGACGTTGAAACTGGCGAAAAAAATGTACTCAATTTCTGTCAAGTGGCCCGTCAAAGGCTCAAAGCAGAGCCTTCACATCGGCCATTCGGTAATCATGATTGACACGGCGTCAATGACACACACACAGCACCAGCAACTGGTTACTACATCGAAGCGAGCTGTTTAAACCTTTTTTCCGTGAAACGACTCTCGTTCACCCGGCATCTCCAGTCCGGTCATTTAAACTGTGAATTCACGTTCGAAAACCTCAAATCGCTTGGATCATCAAACGATTCTCGGGGATTTGAACACTTAACATTCTCCGAAACGTTCTCGCAGCGCGGAAATTCAATGAAATAACCAAAATATTGCATTCAAATTCAAAATAACAAAAAAAAAATGCGATAAATTTCGGTATTCGAGCAAACATTAAGGTAAATTTATTCACGCCCCTTTCGCAGTCATTAGATGGTATTTGCTTTAGAAGCGATCTCAGTCAGTCTTTGAGATTAATTACGCAATTATTGCGTTGAGCTCGCTTCACTGCGGCTTCGAAAAGCTGCGAGAATTCTAGAAATGAATTTCCTACATTTCGATTGGATGCTGATGCGTTGAGTGCGGAACACATTGGCCACATCTTGGGATAAGAAACGCAACAAATTGATGAGGTAAAACGACAGTCCATCAAACCAATCGCCTTAACCTTCGCATTTCTCTCATAATTTGTATAATTAATTGTATAATTGCGATGGTCGGTTTCGCGGTTAGCTTTGGGTCCACGCCAGTCGCGAAAATTTGTGACGTTAACGACCGAGAAAGTACAATGTTGTTGCAGAAATGAGCATTCTCCAGCAGAATGAATGCGATTCATAAAACGCAATGTGATGCCGAACCCAGCCGCGAAACGATGCTGGCAAATTGAATCATGTTACGTGAATGGATTCAAATGAACTTTTAACTTTTTAATCGTTTTCATTTTGGAGAACCGTTACGTTATTTCTGCTTGCAAAGTGCTCTCTCGCGCAAGAGCCACCGTCTGATAATTTATTGAAGATGATTGCATTTGAGAAGCACTTGCCGCCGCTTGGAATCTCAAAGAAGTTGGATGACTTTTGGGGATTGAAGACATTTTTTGCCGCAAGACGAGGAGATTACGGTAGCGAAATGTGAGTTTTTCTCATTTTATATTCTTGGCATCAAAAGCTGACTGTCTCTTTGCAATGACGGAGGATTATACGGTGCATCTGAGCTTTACTTTGCTCCTTACTTTCATTTGGTGCGATGGAGTAGTGTCCACTTGCTGGGCGACTTATGCAACAGCACATGAACCATGTTGAGTGGACAGCGAGACAACAATATTGTATCGCGAATTGGTGAGGTGATTATTGACGTCATTGCGCGACTGGGCGCTGAATGCTTGCGATAAACGATGCTCATTGCGGTGTAGGCACGGCTCTTATCTATGACCCTCCTAAGATTCGTCCAAAACCCGTCAAGCGCGGAGATTCCCATCCCAAATGACCAATTCAAATGTCATCAAATCGCCACAGACATCAGCCATCGCCATTTGGCTATTTACTTTAACTGAATTATAAGCAAATTTGCTGGATTTCCTTTTGCGTTGTAGATTCCATCGAGCGTTTTTGCCATTATTTTCATCTCATTAAGCCGGCCAAGCATTGTAAGCAACGCACACAAGCAAAATCACAATCATCTCAGAGTAATTTCCTCAAAAAAGTTAATGCTCGCTTTTTTATCGCGGAATCATTACGTCATTCATTACGCTTCTGGTTGAGCGTGGCCAAATTATTTAGAACAATGCGTCTGACAGTTGATCGTGTTTGGCGTGAACAGACGCAAACCAAACAAAAACTTGATCTGACCAGACGTCCGGCACGACACACATCGCAATTTTGTTCCGAAACGATATCGAGGCGGTCTAAAAGTCTCAATTCATAACTCATTTTTGTTGCTGGCCGTGGCCGTCCTCGTCGTCATTCCAGTGAAATTCATATGAAAACTTTTCATTTCATTTTGGCAATTTCTTGAACAAAAAAAAAAACAAAGTGAAAAAAAAACAAACGAAAAGAAGAAGAAAAACAAACCGAACGCGATGAGTTGCCATTTCGCTTTCGTTCGAATGTGCCGTCCGGCCATTGATCGAGTATTTGATTTGAGCGCTTCGATTTGATTGTGCGACGATCGGGAGGTGAACGGAGCATGAACACGCATTCGATTAATAGCTGACAATCGATCGCTCTAGGATTTCGGTGAAATGTGACCCAAAAGCGTGGCGTGCAGAGATTTGCAAAAACCGCTTCAGCTCGCACTTGGCATGTTATTATGAGATGTTTTCCGATTGATTGTGTCCGACTCGTTTCTTTGTTCGGCTACCGCCACATGCGATAGGTGGTCAGTTCGAAAATTAATGCTTGAGCCGTTTAACGGAATGGATTCAATGAGATCGGTTCGATCGGTGAGGGCTTTTATGGCCAAGATCGATGGCTCCCATTGTGATCGATTTCACTATTGGCGTGAGCCCGCCGATTGGTCGGCACACATGACCAGGAGACTTGAATCACATCGACGCCCAAACGTTGAGCAACATTTCCCAGACGAATCGCACAGCTGATGACTGCGAAAGTGAGAGTCAGCACGATTTGGATGCGTTCGCATATCCTTGACCCATGTCACTTCCAGCCAAAGCGAAACGAATCGGAGTCATATTGATATTGTAATGACCTCGTCCGTCGTCACTAGTGAATCGCTGCGAAAATAAATTAAATTCGATTTTTCAAAGTTCAAACAGCCATTCGGATCGCATCGCATTCGGTGGCGTTCAGTGAGGTGTGTAACCCGGCGGGCAAACTAAACGACGTTAGTTGCGATATTTTTCCATCGAAAATTCGATTTGGTGTTTCTCACAAACGCACAGGGCTCATTTGATGACTGGTCGGATTGCGTAAAGCTTGCAGGGGCCATTTGATTGCGTTTTGAAAAAGGACCATCACATTTTTCGGATGAGTAATTGAATTTTTAAGCAATCATCCGAATCGGTATTGAGGTTTTGTGCCCAGCCCCGCCGTTCCATTCGGCCAAGATGTGAATTTAATAAGTCAAAACCGACGCGCTTGAACTTGGCTCGCTCTACCGCACTGTGTTTGCTTTCATTGATGGTTTTCTGTGATTTCACTCGCATTCGCATAGAATTAACATTCGCAAAAACGACCATCGATAAGAATCACAGTGTTAATCGACCATACGTCATGAATTGATTTAGCATATTTTAGCGAATGGGTAATGACCGATCAATTGATGGCACGGACTTTTCGATGTTGGCTAAAAGCAATAATTAATTTAATGCGAACAGGCCCTCCGGCATTGGTCGAATTGGCGCAGAGAAACAAATGCGTTGAAAAAAAAAACCATAAAACAAAAAACAAAAGATTCCCAAAACCGAGTTGATGACCCAAAACAAACACCGCCGATGATGTGATGGACGGCCTCGGTCAGCCAATCGTTGAAGATTAATCGCTGCGATACGGGAAATGTGAAAACCAAAAAAGTGAATTCCTTTTTTCTTTGAAATTCATAATTGCAAAACAATCATGCCGACGCCAAGAGAAAATGCACCGAAACACGACAGCCAGCCGCATTCATTCCGTTGACGCTTGTAATGCTTCTGGCGAATAACTTGATTTTCATCGAAATCAATGCATTTTTGAAACGGGCGTTTTTGGCAATCGAACCGGTCGTTGTTTTTTTTTTTCGTTTCGAAAAATGAAACCGATGCATTCCACTTTTCTTTTTTTCTTCTTCATTTTTGTTTTTAAACCGAAATTTCGGCAATGGGACTCGGCACTGTCAGTGCTGCAAAAATGAAATTTTCGATTGAGTCGAGACACCGAAGCGACATCACGGACACGTTTGATGAAATTTCACCGAATTTGCAGACGATTCGGCGTTCCCTTGCAAGGATCGTCTGATTTGGAAATAATCTCAGGAAACGCATATATCGATTACATGCTGGAAAGTGGTCCAAGGTCGATATACGTCGAAGGTGCGATTTATCAAGAATGAAATTCAATAATACCTCCAATAATTGCGTTGCAGTGGCGAAATATTCACAGTAGGGGATATCCTTTGATCAACTCTGCTCCGAAAACCCGCATACAAACACTGATCACTGTTTCACTAGTTTGCATTCACGGTGACGATATTGTTTTTCATTGAATCGTTCGCACCTTCAACGAATGCTATGCTTGTTGGTTCATTCAAGATGTCGATTTGATGGATTGAATTTCGTTTCGATTTAATTAGCGCACAATCACCGGTCAGCGTACACTTACACGCACACACAAGCACACTGATACCGACACACCAAAAGCCACAGAAAACAATTGGAGAACCAGCACTTGATAAACCACAAATCCATAAAACCAATTCGCATCAACCTGACTGCATTCAAGCATTCATAAATCCATTAAAGTTGGCTCGAAATGTGGAAAAGAGCCGTCGACTCCACTCAAATACAATTCAATTCAGTTCGCGATGATATTCAACTTGGCTGCAATGCTGCTGTGCTGTGCCGGCTGTGTTGAACAAACAAATTGTTGCCGATGATGTTGCTGGTAAGCACGCTTTCGAACAACTAAATGAATGCTTGAATGGTTCACGGTAAGATACCTTCAGAAGACCTCAAGACACAGAAACAGCCACAGTCACAGTGTTTCGTACGAATTGTATCAAACTGCTTTCGAATACAGTCGAATGGACGGTTGTGTGAGGCAGTGTGTGATGTGCGGTGGATTCGGTGTTGTTCGCTCTGCGATGAATATGTTGTTATTGTTGTTGTTGTTTTTTCCGCTTAAATCAAAGCTCCGGCGATAATTTATTAGAAGTAAGACGAGACAAAAGACGAACTTGTGGATGAAGAGGAGCAAAAGAACATTAGAAGAGGTCAGGGAGGGTCAATATGTGCCGCATTGAGCGTGGTTCTGGTTCGCTATGGACTAAACTCGATTTTATTTTTCTGCAATAATTCAATTCTTGCCAGTTGATATTCTGTGATGTTTGACGTTGCGTTAGAACCTCTCGCAGATGACGTCGTCCGATGAGTCATCGAGATGTCATCTCGGGACTCATCGAGGAAACGTACAACACAAGCAATTTCCAGCGAATCATCGCAATCACCATCGCTTTCATATTGACTGACATTCTTATTCGAAATCACATTATCGCTTTTCCCTTTTCCACTTGAATTGTGATTTCTTTTCCACGCTTCCATTTTCGTGATGTTCTTTGATACGGTACGCACATATGAGAATGCGTGTCATCTGCATGCGAATGTATTAGAGATGCGAAAGCGGCTCGAAGAGAAGACAAAATCCACATTGTGATTACCAACCGAATGGCAACAACAATAATAACAGCATCAACAACAACTAGAATAACAAAACACTAATGATCAACGTCCTACTTGATTGCCACAGGTATTTTCTTTAGAATTTTTGCTGTTTTACTTCAACTTGGTTATTTTGTTTTTGTTTTTGTTTTTGTTTTTTTTGCTCCTCTCTTCTCTTGCTATTTTCTTCTCTTTCTTGTTGTTGTTTTTCTCCTGCCGTTTCAGTTTGGTCGTTCTGCGTTTGCCGGAGCTGATCAACCGATGGCTATTCAATAGAGGGAATAGTCGTCTTTTCCGAAAAGTATATAAATAATATTAGACCAGTCCCCCCAGTCCAGTCAAAAGACCGACCAGTAAGCTATGGTCATCCAGCCAAACGATGACCATAACCATGCGATGGAATTGCACCCATTATATTCGATCGATCGATTACAATCCAGTTGCTTGAATTCGATTGAATTGGCTTGGCTTTCGGTACGTTTTCGTTTGAATCGAAATTGGCTGTAGAACATAAATAAAACAATGAGATTGAATCAACGATGTATATTACGCTTAGAGCTTAGTTTTGCGATGATTGTTTAGCAGTTGTCGCAGTAGTGGTGGTGCTGGTGGTGGTGATGGCTATGCGTTTTGATGCTTTTGGTGTTGTGCAATCGGCTTTGCTTTGGTATGCGACGCATTTATACGCGCTTAATGCAATCATTGCGCGAAGACAAAATGAAAAATAAATGGAAAATAATGAAAGAAGTGAGCGAGTTGTACGAGCGCAACAGGCTACGAGAGCCAATCGATGTACAAACAGCCGGTAAAACAACAACAAGAACTGAATTACATCTATCGAGCATATTTTACAAGTCTACATTACACAAATGGTCGATATTTATGCAATCGGGATGGCGTAGACGCGTTTTATTAACGCAACGCACATTTCAGCTACGTAACGCGCTTCCAATGCCAATGCCAATGCCACGGCATAAAATAAGATGCGCGCACCAATTTGATAAAACGAATAACTTACAAGAATTATTTGTGTAGACATGTGATTACAATTCTCTTATGGGCCGGTTGGTTGGTCAGCGGCAACAGCGCTAGTGCGATTTCGTGCCCCTTTTCCCTCTGCCCCCTCCCCCCCTTCCACCATTTGATAGGAAATTAATTTCGAAAAAAACGAAAAACGATGATAAGAAACTCTGAACCGGCCAATGGAAACGTCGAATCAGATAAACCCACTGCCACACCTCAGTTTTTCACTCTCACACATTGTCGGCCGTCAAGAAATTCATTTTGAGAATCGATTCGATGATTTACACAGAGAGTTTCGTCGTTGATTTCCGAAGAAATCGTGAAAAATCAACCGATCCACTGACAAAATGGGTCGATTCTCGTTGATGAATTCGACTCTTTGCAAATTCGCCACCGGCTCGATCGAATTCAGCACCACACTTGATCAAACATTGTATTCGCTCGAACAATCAATGTTTCATTTCGTTCCAGGATGAAAAAAAGTGGGGAAAAAAAATCGAAGAAACAAAAACAACAACAACAAAAAGTCAATAATTATTCTCGCGGCCAATTACCGGCATTTTGTTGAATCCAATCGATGGTCGTCATCGTCGGGCTTTATTCAAACAATTTTTCCCGGTTTGTGGCCGTTTCATTCATTTCCTACGACGATGCCAGACAGAAACCAATTTTGTTTTTCAATTTTGCTTCTTTTCCGCTCACTCGATTGGCCGGTCGTCTCGTCGTGCGTTGCTTCGATCGTCATTTTCATCGGCAATTACAAGCATTGTTGGTACTCTTATTTTCAACTAGAACAATGCATCGACTGATGCGAGAGATGGTATCTGCGACGAGCGATGGCGATTAGTGTGTGGGTAAACGCGTTCCGCTGAAGCGAATTTCGTTCGATGCGAAGAGCTCGCTGTGACGAATATCCAGTGACATTGAATGGACTTCGACCACAATTCTTCTGCTTGGTTTTTTTTTCTCTCTTTTTTTGCTTTTGGCAAATCGATGAGTCGAGTGAGAGTAGGCACGAATTGCCGTCACGTTATGTGCTCGTCAATCAACCATTGAACTGGATGACAGACATTTTCCAAACACTCTCAGCAAGGCCCCATCCATTCTTGACCCCCGCACAATTCATTATCGAATTACGAAATCACTTTCTGTTGAAGCCACTTGTCGTAATGCCAGCATTAGACGATGCTCGTTGATCACCACGTTTGGATTAGAGGTTTTCGGAGTTGTTCGCTTGAAATAACGTTCTGTTGGAAGGCTTGTGCCAATTGGGCATGGTTTCACGCGTCGAGCACTAATTCGATATGCCGTCAAATCGATTGGCTGCTAGTTTTCAGATGATCAATCTGCTGTTTCTCTGGAACTCTTCAATTTTTCCTTCATCCAGATTCCCATCGCCACAAATATTCCACAATAAATCTATATTTAATGTGCCGTCAATGTTTCCGTTGTTTATTTCAACAAGCGGCTAACGACTCTGTCCATCGAACCGCCAACATAATCCGAATGATTCAAGCATCATTGCAGTACTTGAGCGTTCGTGGGGGCCATTCTTCGAAATGATTCGTCGAAATTCACGAAAGAAATGCTGATCTCTTTCTTTTCTGCACTCGAATGTCACTTCAAATGGGATTTCCATAATGACAAATTACCCAAAAATTCTGTTGAATTGTGAATTGTTTGGCATTTCTTGGTGAGTTGGACCTGAATCGAATAGCCTTCGGGCAAATGTCCGTTGTGATGTGGGGAATCTCTTTAGAGAGATATTCGTCTTGTTTCGCTTCAATATTTTTTTTTTCGTTTTTGATTTTGCACATGAACTTACTTGAACCCGTGAGCACAATAAAGGGACGCCAGAGCGAAATGGAGTGCCGCCACAGAAGACGATTTTGAAAAGCAAAAATGAAAAATTTGCCAAGCGAAGTGATAAATTTGATGAATTCAATTGAAGAAGCGTCTGCGCATCGTTCATAATTCATAATCGCTTTGCGATTCCAATAAATCAACGATGTGGCTGGGCCCTCCTCATGTCATATATCATTTGAAAGGTTTCACTGCGAATGAAACGTATCTGATGTAAGTGAGTATGTGCGTACCAGCGGCCGCTATCGATTTGAAGCGTACGCTTCGAATTCCGAAAAAATGCGTCTTTTGTTCGACCAATTTGTTTTCGGTCATTTATTCGTTTTGCCGAATGTCAGTCCATCAATTTTGAATGTATCATTTGCGCCAGTTCAAGAGAATTATCTAACAATAGCCCAGCGCACCACCGCCGTACGGTCAATTCGATTCTCGTTCGGACATCGAGCATGTTGAAATGCGGTTGTCATATTCAACGGTGAATGTTATTAATTAACTTTTTACGAAAAACAAATTCTCGTGGCAACGCTTGGCCAGAGTTTGACGACCAAATTGGTGTTGTTGTTTTTTTTTTTGGGAAATATGATTGACGATGCAATTAACCATTGAACATCATTCGCATTTTAACTTATCTCGGCGACCACGCCGATCAACTCGGAATGAATGATAGGCTCTCGGTGATGGTCGAAGACGGTCTCGAGGCAGTCAGTTCGATTAATGTCGAGCCATCAAAGGTTGAGTACGTCACTCGGTGCCATTTCCAGCGACATTTTGAATACGAGCATTCCGCTGCAGCGAACCCGGGATCGGCGATACGAGACAACGAATCAGAAAAAACCGTGAAAACATGAGTCTCCTCACTTTGATCTCGCTTCGTGTCGCATCAACGATATCCGCTGTTTGTCAAAAACCAACGGTGGCACAAAATCCCGAATGTAATCCGGCCATCCCGCGTTGTATTCATTCGAGCGATTGACCATTTCGATAAAACTAATTAGAATGAATTCGAGCCCGTTTTTTCGGTCGTTTCGGCAACATATCGACATTCGATATGTTTTGTGTCGCCGTCTGATTTATTTGACCGTAAACCAGACTATGCATTATGCATTCAGAAGATGAACATCAAACATTCTCGTTAATTTGAAATTTGAATGCTTGGACGACCGAGAATGATATGAGCATTTCCATCGAATGGACATCTGGGTGAATGGCAAGAAATAACAACAACAAAAACTGGACGAATCTTTTGAAAACAAAAGCAAAAAATGAACGAAAAATGTACGAGCCGAGACGACGATGGAAAAAATGAGGACCAATTTGGTGAATTGAATGCCGAGAAGATTGAGTTTGTTTCGCGATAATGCATTTTGTAGCACTTCAAAGCTGCGGCCAGCATCCACAGACGCCGCTTCGCGAAGTGTATTCTCGTTCAGTCGATCAAAGATTCAACATTAATTATATCAACCGTGCGAAATAATTGGTTTGTAATTTACGGACATTTCGCTCCATCATCGTTACAAATCACTTTCAGACTCTGCCTGACTGGCTCGCCCTCTTGTTGATTCAGAACGAGCGCATTCGAAAAATTGATGGGAAACTAATCGATGGATTGCGAAAAATCGATCGACGAGAAATGCATTCGCGTCATAATTTGATTGGAGGCGGCTTAGTCGTCTCATGTTTTGTCTCGGCCATATTCAACCTAATGATCATCAATCGAGAAGGTTCTGACGAAGAATTCTTCGTGTGGAAGCGAGGACGGCAGCGGTAACAACTTAACAAATGCCCATCGATGATTATGGCATCGAGCCGTTGAAACAAACTGCAAAATATGGCATGAATTGGATGGATAAAATTTAATTAACAAATATTTGATCAGAGAGAGAGGGAGATGGAGAGATAGAGAATGCACATTGTTCCATCTCACACACCTTGAATTGGCATCAATGACCGTAACGAATGGCCATCCGGATTTTTCTATTCCTCTTTTGGAAATCACAACCCAACAAGCACAGACAAGAGCACGTTGCCCGAATTTAGCGATTTCTTGCTTTCCGATGACTTCGTTTAGATGTCATTCAGCGCATGCGTATGGTACAATTGCGCCAGATACCATGAAAGCGATCGCTAAACGTTGTTGATGCCTGGGTCTTGTGCATGTTGGGCCTCGCAAATCGAATAGATCTTTCGATAGCGAACGAATCGGTTTTGGTTGTGTGGCGCGCACGGCGCCATGCCGTTCAATCATCTAGTTCAACGGTGCGCGGGGCAATTTAATTGAATTTTTTCCGGAATGAGAAAGAACGATTACGCATGAGCAAAAGTGAGATGATTTGGGCTGAGGAACTGTCAGAAATACGGCTAAAGTCCATGAGCACGCCAGTGGAGATGTATGAAGAACAGATTAGGGTTGCTTGGGTCGAAGCTCAGCAGCCCAAAAACGATAACAATAGCCCGGCATGTTATACGTCCTCCCATTGATGTCTAACTCTTTTGTCGGTCCACAAACTCCGTCATTTTAATAACCCTTTGTCTGCGTACCATTGTTGAGCCACGAACAAAAACCGCTTGCCTTTGACTTGATTCCGATTCGTTGCCATCTCCTCTCCATCCACTCGTCCTTACTTTGATTTGCGGTTTGCGTTGCTTGCCACTTTCTCTAGTGAATGTCGTCCGCTGTTCTCGTTCCTATTCCGTTTTCGTGCACCCTCTTCTCGCGATTCCTTCCATTCTTTCCTTCTTACATCATTTGCTTCAAGTGCAGTGGATTAAGTGACGGCAAACGAATGACGTTGCTCTCAAATAGATGATGTTATTACCGAATCGACTACGACGTTGCGCTCCGTCTTGAGTTTTATCGCGCACAAACACCATATTTATTCACGTTTCGGATTGCGACCGATGCCATGTGAATTATTTTATTGTGTGCAAATCGATTGCGAATTAGTAATTTGGATTGATAAAATATGAGAATCGAGAGAAACTGAATTGAATAGGAATTCTTGGAGAATGATTTTGGTTCGAATTGAAACGTGACAAGAATTGGTTATGGATTTGCGATTGACGTTTATGACGATTCGAATGAATGATGGCTTCGGGTGGAGACAGTCATCCCATGCGTTTTAATGAGTCCAGCCCGAATCTGAAAATGATGTAAATTCCCCGTCCCGAATGCCTGACGCCGAAGTAATTAGACGGATTTTAATTATAGTGTCTTCTCCAGCGGAAATGGATCGACATTAAAATCGTCGATTTTATGGCGAATCAACTCGACGGGTCCAGAGCAAAATCACCGAAATTTTTCTTTTAAAAAGCCATTTCATCGTTCTTATTTGCATCTTTGTTCTTCATAAAACCCGCAGCGCAACGCAATAAACTCAAGCTTGTCCAGTGCTGGAATCTTGCTTGCAGCCAATTCGACGCGATAAGTTGAAATTAAGTCATTAAATGCCTTTAAAATGATCGTGTTTGCACCAAAATAGACAGTGCATGTCGGTCATTTGACTATCACACAATCCCGCCACATAATTTCGGTAATTTCCGTTCATGAAAATTATAGTTATGCTTTCGTGGAATTATTTCGGAGGAGATTCGTGGATTAACCACAGTCATTTCGCATCGATGATGGATCAATCAAATTTTGGGCAAATTCTGGCGTCATTTCGTCCCAGCAAACAGTTTGGCCGCGATACTGGAAATCAACTGGGTTCGTTGAATGGCCGTTTATCGGACGACAGGGTCATTCAGCCGAGTGTCGGTTGTTGCGACGCAGAAGCGCTGAATCACGCAAAGATGCAGAAAATTTCTCTTCACCAAACGATAAAAACCATTGAAGCGATCTCAAAAATCAATTTCGCAAACAAGTTTAGTCAAAATAAATGACTCTTTGATTTCAATTTCATCCAAATTGCATTAATTTTATTTCCGTTTTGGACGTGTCGAGGCAAACGAAACGATTGCAAAATGGAAATATTTTGAAGAAATATCCCTGGCAACCGATGGAATCAAGAGGCGAGAGCGCAACACCAACCGATCGCAAAATGATCTCGCATGTAAATTGTAAATGCATTTCCATTTGCAAACACACTTTCTCTTATGTAATCGTCCAGCGTATTCGAATCGAACCCGAACAAGTCCAACAACTTACCAAAGTCATGCGTACTTGTTCAAATCGAATGACCCAAGCCAAAGTCGATGCGAGGCGATACCGAAACCAATGGCCGTAGTCAAACTGAATGGCAAAACCTAGGCAAAACCGTTGCTTGATCCATCCCAACGAATGGCAAACGAAACGAAAAATCCAGAGGAAAAAGTGAAATTCATTAAAATGTCAGTTTGGTCGTTTTCATTT